>APFE030561667.1:36078-90252 GCA_000404065.3 Pinus taeda | reverse complement strand
TCGGTAAGGTCGCCATTTCTTAAGTGCATGTAATATTGCCAACATTTCCTTCTCATAAATAGCTTGCTTGAGATGTAGTAGTAAAAATAACCAATCACCTACATCAAAACATTTTTCACTACGATGTTGATATACCTATTGTTTCGTTTGATTTTGCACCAAAGTGGCGTTATCCTTTAAAAGTTGGAGAACTTGTTGTCGATGCTCAATGTGATCTTTCACTGCTTCAACCTTTTTCTTCTTGATATGTCCTTATATCTTTAGAGTTTGAGGAGTGGTAATTTCTTCCAACCCTTTACAAGATATGGTCGGATTCATTTCTTGATGCTCGATGTGATCTTTCACTTCTTCTCATCACACTTATGACCTTTAGTGCATTTGCTATCACAATTGTAACAAAGCCCTTTTCTCTTTTTTCTTCCAATTGTTGTGGTGTAACCCTTGTAGGTTGTGGAAGGCTAAGAGAAACAACGCTTCCATCTTTATAGTTGTGAGGGGTAGACTTCCTTGTTGCCATAATTTTACTTTCTACTATGTACCAAAGCCATTTTACTCTTTCCAATTGTTGTGGTGTTTCTCTAAAGAAGGTGTTGCTCTTTGTATCTTCATAATGTGCTATCATTTCTTCCGTGAAAATTGACCACGTAACAAGTTGTTTATGAGAACAAAGCCCTTTATACCATAAAATTGATCTGGATCTAAATATGAAGATGCAATACATACCTTTTGTAATAGTGGTACACCATGTAGACCAAAATATTGCTCCATCTGAAGCATCCAATTTACCGGATCCTTGCCATCAAACTTCCTCATATCGCCTTTTCTTGATTTTAGGAGCTCGATCTTGAAATGACTATAACTCTGTAATTTCGGTTCTTCCAGTTTTGAAATTGCGACCTGCGGTAGCCCTCTACGTTCTCTTTCCAATGCCACCAGTCTAATCCAAATTGGATTCTCCAAGTAAGAGTTATGCCAAATCTCCCACAGTGACCTGATTATAGACTACTTCAGTAGAGTGAACTTGTACGACATGCCACGAGTCACTGTTTTGACCTTTGGCTCTGAAAAATATATACAAGAAACTACAGTCCGTCCTCCTTCTGTAACTTCTTACAAAATGTCAATCCAATGCTCAGAGGGAAAGTTATGATGATTTTCCCCAGGTCGCCTATTTGGAATGTAATTCAAGAGTCTGCAAAAATACCAAATTACTCAGATCATATCTCTACAAATATAGTGAAAAAAGCTCTGAAATTCAGACCCAAGATTCAGTCTGATTTTGTCTCAAATGGGTTTTTTTTTTTTAGTTTCTAGAACATCGCAGAAAAAAAGTTATAGCGAAAATGCCACAATGACGTATTTGGAGTAGCGAAACCCTAGAATCCAAAGCTATGATACCAAATATTATGAAACCAGCTCAGAAAAAGATAGAAAAGATAGTTGAACGCCTAAGAATTCAGCCTCTTTGAGGGGGAAACCTCCTTTACATTACACAAAAGAATACTTCTTGGATGATACAAATGAAAAGACCTCCTTTCTATATATAGGAGTCTAAGGGGTCATAATATAATCAGAGTCGACATAACAATAATAATGTAAGGGCACAATAATAACAATAGTGGGCTTCTATGGGGCATAATAGTAATAATATGGGTTCTACAAGGGTACATCAATATAATAAGGGGGTTGTACTAATAAAAATAAGGGGTTACCCTAGTAGTATAGGGGCCTAACAAAACCCCAATAGAGAAGAGGGCAAATGACAACAAGAAAAGCTCAGGAAATCAACCTAAATGCTTATTCTTCTGAAATGTGTAAGAGTGTCCTTAATCGAAAGTCCTATGTTTGAGTAGATACTTCAGGACGCAAACCCTCAGCATCTCTTGATGCCTTCAAAACCTGAAAATTATTCAAATGAAACAAATTTAATAGTAGAGACATAAATCATGTTCATGATATTAACTTTAAATTGTATAAATGAATGAACAATTACACATCAATGTAAGATTCATAAACGAATCACAATATAAATAGATGCATAAATAGATTTAATATTGGAAACATAACAACATTCCTTTATTAAAGTTAGCTACAAGTAAAGTGGAGAAATACAACCTGAGTCCTTCTCCGGCTCCAAGCGGAACTATCCTTTCCTAGCCTCAAAAATCTTCCTCCATCACCAATACAAGGATATCTCAAGAAAGATGAAGGGTATCTCCAACAAGGAAACAAGGGTTTCCTGAAGCTTTGGGGAGTGCAGGAGGCTCAGGTATTTCGTCAGACTCGATCAAGGATAATATCACTATAGTATCAATATCTCATCTATCCTCTCTTAAAACCTTCCCATGGAGGTTTTTTTATACTTCTCCAAATTAGTTTTTTCATTTGGGAAACATTTGGGCCATGGGCAATAGGAGGTGAATAACAGGTAAAACCCATGAACTCCACCCGAAATTAAGGAAATTTATTTTTTTTAAGTGTTTTAACATATGTACGCGGGTTGGGTATATGCTGACTTGCATGTAAACACTTTTATCATAGGGAAAATTAGCGTATAAGGAATAAAACACTATTTTTTAAATTTTAGAACAAGTCTGGAAGGAAGGGTTTCCCTAGGCCATAATCAGAGCATAAAATCTTCCAAGAGTGGTAAATGGTGCTATAACAGATTCCCCCTAATATATGAGGTTAGAAGGGGTACATGATGGCCGAAATGTATTGTGTATAGAAGGAATCATATTGAGACCGAGGAGGAGCTCACAAAAATTTAGCCTACCAAGCCAGCGAAAGAGATCAGAAAGAAACTGCTGCCTGAAATGGGCATACCCATGCTCAGAAATAGTAAATCATGTCCGCATATCAAGTACAAAAGAGGATGCAATATGCATACAAGTATAAAGGAACTAGAAATACATAATGGATCATCTGATCATAATCAAGAAAGTACATGTATGAGTATCACACATAAAGAGTTGATCAATGATGCTGAAGTATGAAGCTGATCATTGAAGTCAAGAAACTGATCCAAATAGTACCAAGTGAACATGATGGAACAAATGCTACTACACTGCAACTCGAGTTCCAACATATAAGATATCGTTGTAATGAACTACAATATGTAAGGTGGATGGTGTCAACTAACAGAAACATGAGCAAATGACAAGTGAACCAAGACATGCTAATGCAAACCCAGGGTCTTCACTGACTGCCGTGGTGCATTTATACACAATGGGAATAAATGATCTGAAGTCGACCATGTGAGAAATCGTTTGATTACTGGTCATTGATGTATACACTTAACAAACATGAGGTTACTCACCAATAATGATGATGAGAGTCAAGGTACCCAGTATAATCTAACAAGTGCGAATAAATGAGATGTAGTCGAACACTTGGAAGAATCTATCAATAAGGAGACAATGATGTTTTCCCACTGTCGATAGCGAAGGAATCTGCCACTAATGATTGCAAACCCTAAGGTACTGTTAAATGGACTCTAGATCTCTTTCCTAGAGCAATGAGTTGAAGTTGATGGGAAAATATTTGCTAGAAGGAAGGCATTAAGGAATCCTTCACAAATCTAGCGCGAGTGTAACCCGTAGGCCATTAATGTGGAAGGAATTAGACGAACAAATATGTAGTAACCCAAACGAAGCACATTTTCGGCATACACAAGATGTGGCTAGCGATGATAGAAAACTTTTGAAGCAACCAATAACGAAAGCTGACACAGAGGTAAGGAATCCACCAATAGGGTCAAATGGAAACCAAGGCACTACACAAATCCCAATGTGTGATAATGAAAGCTGATGTCGAACATAAGGGAAACTACTCAGTCAAAGACCCATGATACTGATCGATGTTGAGCACAAGGTGACCTATCAATAATGAAAATAGTGCCAGTGTGCGACTCTAGATCTGCCCTCAGAGCAATTTGTCGTAGTCGATAAGAGCAAGATCCGCTAGCAAGAAGTCAATGGAGACCTTCTCAAATGGCACAAAAAAAGGACTGATATAGCTGATGTGATAACGAACATGACGCTGACAACTAGGGATGGCCGATTGAAAAATAGGTCAGGAGACACCGCAGAGAGGTCGACTCAGGTTTACTTCCCCTGAACAAAGGCACAACTCAATTTTGACTACATGGTAGCATATTATAACTTTGTATAAGTTCGTCATGCAGTAGGCATAAGCAAACTCTCGATATGATTGGAAGAGGTAACCAATCGGAGGAGTATTGACTCAATAACAAGGTTAAGGCTTCCCTAAGTCAAACTAAAGACCATCCCAATGGAGGAAAATACTTACTTTTGAGTGATTTGTTCAAGGGCAACACAACTGACTCTAGCTGCCATCAAATTTGGAAATAATTTCCCGTTCCCGCTCTTTCTTGGAATATATAATTTTTTGTCTTTTACTTTTATATGAAGCTTGAAAAAGAATAAAAGAATGCTATAGTACAGTGGGAAGAAAGAGTGTCAAAAAATAGAAAGCTCTAGTTCCTGGGAGGGGAACATTCCTATGCTCAATGCAAGGTGGCAAAACTGGTCAATGACACTCAAAGGAATGTTCTTTCCACAGGTAAAAGGGTGTGTCAAGTCATAGAGGCTAAGTGATTTCAAGGTTGATTTTGTAGAAGACATGCTCGAAAAGTGGCTTAAACACAAGTCCAAGTGAAGTTGGCTTAAGGCCAAAAGGTACAAATGGTCAACATGCAATGCAACAGTACAACTCAACACAAAGGAGCCTCTAGGGTATAAAGACAGAAGAATAGTGAAGAAGTAGAGGAATGAAAATTCATCGCAAAGTCATGGGGGGACTAAAGACGACTCCTGAGCCTAAGAACACGATTTCAACATGGGTGCCAAGTGACAACAAGTTACTATCTAGGGCGCCCATGATAAAGTAGGCTCTACCACACAAGTTATGAAACTTTTAAGAAATGGGAAGGTTCTGCATCATAGCTTTGTGGGGTCGATCGTAAGGACAAAATGGGAAAGGAAACTGATAAATGCACAATGCAGGTGGAAAACCTAACCTATATGCCAGTTTCGAGAACCAATACCTGTCAGAATTGATCAACCATAAAAATGTCTAAAGGAGAAATCTTCCAAGTTCTATAGACATAAATAGGAACACTAGACAAGAAGTTAATACATCCACATATAAACTTCAGATAAAATCTTGTGTTATAGAATACAAAACTTGAAAATGCGTACCTGATATGTACAATATGGTACAGGGAACCACACAACCTTGCTTCGTACGCCTAAAAGTTATTTAGGATAAACCCCTTGCAGGGCACATGCCAAGGACTCCTTTGGCAGTCAAAACTTATGGCTTCAAAAAGTTCCTCCTCTGAAGGAAAAACAAACTCCATGAAATCATGAGAACTACAAGGATGAAAAGAGGGAATTAATGGGTCCCATTTCTCCATAGGAGGAATCACTCGGTCAACTGGCGGGAGAAAGTCCCAAGAAGGAAAACAATAGTTGAAAGGATCCTTCTTAGAAGCAATTGAACATTGAGGATTCAAAGCTACATAATTCACCCATGGCGGGGGAGAGTCTACTCGAATACTTGGAACAAACTAAGGGTTATTCTATAGTAATTTCGATTTAGGGTGGTGATTCTCAAATGCAAGCTCATCAATAGTGACAATATTCCCGTTATGAGGAGAACACATCACTCGAAAGAGTGAAGACACCACAACATTCATAGCATAGACATAATCACTCCCAAGTAGCATATTAAAGTCTAAAGGGTAATCAACCACCATCATATCGATAAAAAAATCTTCCCACCTAAAGTAATAGGCAAATGAGGAAGAACACCCATAGATTCACCAAGTCTTCTATCGTAGGCTAACAATTGATTATCAACTGTCAACAACTTTGGAGAACCCAATTTTTTCCAAGTTAAGGAGGATATAATACTTGCAGAGGATCCTTCATCCACCATACATCAATAGACGTTTGTGGAATTAACTATAACCTTTATTTGGAAAGGTGCAACTGAAGGAAGACAAGGCTCGACAAGGCTATCCCAATAAAAGGAGACACTCCTAGAACTCGAAGGGGGAACATTCGAAGAAATTGGAATGCCCCCTAGACCAGAAGACTCTGTACTAGATATCAAACGGAATCTATTATTAGGCACTTCACAACCCAAAAGAGGAGTGTAATCGACCAGAGATTTCACTAGCTTGACCACATTATCAACCAATGGTTTATGATATTGTTGAGAAACCATATCAAATTCAGGAGTAGAAGAACTTTCATACTCTAACCATATCCTTTGTACCTCTATAATTATAAGGCACAAATGAGTAAGATGATCTCCCTTGCATATATTACAAGGGAACTTAGGTTTAAAACTTCCACACCTAGATTTCTTATCAACATCCATTCCGCCAACATGACTAGTAGTGGTTTACGGAGAGTCCCCAACATGACTTGTAGAGGTCAGTGAATCTTTCCCAAGAGAGATAGGACTTGTGACCCTAGCCCTACACAGAGAAGTAGACGAGTCAACAGAAATATGACTCGCAGAGGTAGGTGACCCATTGCTAGTATGACTCGTAGTGACTAGACTTATGCCCCTAACGTGACTTGCAGTAGTTGAAAGCTCATTTCCAACATGACTAGCAGAGGTTGATGATGATTCATTGCTAGTATGACTTGTAGTGACTAGACTTGTGCCCCCAGCATGACTTGCAGTGACTGAAAGCTCATCTCCAACATGGCTAGTAGAGGTTGATGATGAATTGCTAGTATGACTTGCAGTGACTAGACTTATGCTCCCATCGTGACTTGTAGTAGCTAAAGGCTCATCTCCAACATGACTTGTAGAGGTTGATGATGAATTGCTAGAACTATTCTTCTTCTTTGTCTTCCTCTTTCTCCTCTTTTTAGATCTCTTATTACAAAAGGGAGGAGGAAGAGGAATCCCAGATTTCTCTTTGAAAGAAGATGAGAAATTAACACCCATTTGATGCCCTTGAAATAAAGCATTCGTCTGAGAAGCTTCAAGAACGTCAAGAATATTCGGAGTGGACCACAACGTAACTGGTAGACAGTGTTATTTTACTTTTCGAGTTGGTGCGATATTCAAGCTTGGGAAGATCCCTTTTCAAGAATGTGTGAATGCATTTTTTTCTTAGTCTAAGTGGCTTAGGGATTTTGGTAGCTTTTTTTTTTAGTACAAGCTATAGAGTTATACATTGCAAAACAAGTGCCGCAAAATTCCCTAGGTACACCTAGTGACATTGAGCTCACCCATAAAGAAGTGTGGGTCTTTAAAGTGCCGTGTAGCAGTATTTGTGTATGGTCCATAGGCTGATTCTCTTGTTTGAATCTAGATTCCCAAGAATCCCTTTTATTAGATCATTCAAATATGTGTGAGGATTTGCCTCCTGTACATATAGCACAAAGAGCCGCACAAGGCTACCAACTCTGGTCTGAAAATTAAAATAGACCATGTAGCCCAAAATGATACTAAAATCATTAAACATATTAATACACTATCATTTTTGGCATTGTTTCCGGGGAGGCACTCAAAGGAGTCAAGACTCCTCACATAATTAGTGTAAAAGATACTTGGTCTAGAAGCAACCAAAGGGGTCGTAATTACTTCTTTTAGTAACCTAGGTTCCCATTATCTTTTGCATTTGATCATGATAAATGAATCAAAACATCATAGGTAGGAAGAAGAGAAAATCTATCAAAATCCCAACATGTGGTGTGGTAGGAGACGCTTAAACTAATTTTTTTTAAATGATAAGGTAAATCCTTTAAAGGTCACTTTTTTTCAAAATAGTATGGTGGGGAAACGACCAAAAGGAGAGACACCAAAGAAGGAAGAAACTCGATTTGATGAAGAAAACTAACGCTACAAAGGGTCTAAAAAAATATATAACCCTGAGACTCCAAGTAGGGAAAATATGGCTAATGAATAAGTAAATGGTCCTAACTAGCAAGGACTATTACTTTCAAGTTCAACGTCAAAGACCCCGATCCAATAGTTCAAATGAAAAAAATCTCTCTCTTGGCCCTTATAAACTTTCATGAGCCATCTAAGGAGGACCCTAATACTTTCCTGTTTGAGTTTGATGTTCTTTGTCATAGTTATGGCTACTCTACGAATGCTTAGAAATTGAATCTATTTCCTGCAACATTAAAAGATGCAGCTCTTCGTTGGCTTATGGGATTTGGGGGAAATTCTATCTAGAATTGGGATGCCATGAAGAAGAAGAAAAAAAACAATACTAGGACTATTGCAAAGTCTGAGATATAAGGGAAGAAATCTTGAGTATGTCACAATTCGACGACAAGAGTCTATAAGACTAAGTAGAAAGGTTCTAGTATACTTTGCAAAGAACAAGAAAAAACACTTCGGACCCAGAAACCATACATATCCTTTTCCTCAAAGTTATAAGAGAAGACTACTTGGAAACTTTAAACCTTATGGGAGCAAAATACATCTCTCAATTGTCTTATGAGGATATTTGTGACCTGTGTAAACAATACTCTTGAGGGAGCACAAAGTATGGGAAGATTCCTCAAGATATGACATCTCAAATTAGTAGGTCAAATGTGGTAGGGTTGACTAAGGACGAGTTAGGAAATCTACTGGATTGTCGTAAAACTAATATTCTTAACACACTTAGCTCATAATTAGATACCTTGCAAGAAAAAAAGAGGAAGGACAAGGATGAACTAGTCTTAGCTATATTTTAATCCAAGTGTCATAAGAAGCACCCACTTATAGAGTTCCCTTTGAATAATGTAGGATTTGTAACATTTGTGAACAAGAACATCCTACAAAGAAATGTACGTGTTTACTAGGGGTTGAGGTGATGTTTCAAGAAGCCAACGAGGAAACCAAAAATATTTTTTTTTGTGGCTCAAAAGAAACCATGGCTTCCTCGATCATCTAAGCCTATATCTTTTGGCACTTACCAATATTTTACTCTTCCTTTTGGATGGTATGCTCTTGTGCCTTGGCCACATTTCCCCCTTCAGATACAAGGTCAAGGGTGGACCATAGGTTGGAGTGGACCTTCTTGTTTTGTAAATATGATGCCATAAGCTATACATCATGCAAATCCACAACAACTCTAGTTACCTTCCAACCAATGCTCTCAAACTTCGTAGAGGCCTTAACTGCCTGCTCAACCTATTCCTAATGCTAATAATAAAGTAATCCAACCGACCTACAATGTTGAACTACCTTCTTTTTGTTGAAGAATGTAACTAGTGTCGGTCTTCATAATTGTATTTGAGTCATGGAGTAATATATTTGTCAAAAGGAAGAAAAATAAATTTCATTGTAAAGGAAATTGACTTATTGAAGCATGATTTTCATGCCTCGGTCAATTATTTATAGGTGAAAGCCTCTATTGTAGGCTTCGAGGGTTTATGTCAAGTGTCTTGTTTTCTTCATAATGTAAAAGACCCTTCTTGGGCTTCATCTATCAAGATATAAATTTATTTTTATGTAAAATAGGTCATTTAGGCCTCCTCCACCAAGTCGGCCTCAACCTAGGCAAGTCAACCTAATTGAGGGGCATAATCTACTATTTGAAGGCAACAATTCAACCTAATTTGGAGGATAAGAGACTCAAGTTTGGATATTGGAATTCAGGTGTGATTACAGGAATTCACGATTACAGGAATTCAAGTGTGATTACAGGACTTTGAAACTATAATAATTCACGTGTGATTACAAAAATTTGTGACTAAATAAATTCAGGTGTGATTGCAGGAATTCACAATTACAATAATTCACATATGATTGCAGGAATTTGAGTATAATTGCAGTAAATTGAGGTTGTAGGACAAGTTGAAGTATTGAAGTTGGAGGACTGAAGTTTTGAAGTAGCTAGGGCCGAAGTTCTGGATTGTTGTAGGGGGCCAAAATTCTAAAGTTGCTGGGGGTCGAAGTTCCAAATTTTTGTTGGGTTGTAACTATTAAATAAGAAGGGACTACCGAAGTTTCTTGAATAATCTTGAAAGAATGTCTTGGTGGAGGAAGGTATTTTCGGTCTAAGGTCTTGGTCTATCTCAATTTGATTTACTAGTGGAAGAGTTTAAATGGGTTTTCCCCTATAGAGGGGTTTTAGCCTTGGATGAGAGCCTACATATGGTGTCACTCATCTTGATGTTTTGTTTTGATGATTTATTGATGAAAAGGGGATCAAACAAAGGTCATTTAGGAAAAAGGACTATACAAGGAGGCTATTATCTATAAGAACTATGTCAACTACAATGAAGGGAGAAACTAATCTAGAAGGAACCTCCAACTACAGGGCATGGAAAAAAATGATAGATCTTATCCTCGATAAATATAATGTTTTGGATCTTGTTCAAGGAAAAGTAAAGAAACCTATAGATGATGAAGGAAAGGAGAAGTTTAGAGAAACATAAATCTTGGCCATGAATATGGTAGTAGATGGAGTAAAGGATAACCCAATTCCATACATATCCAACATAGATTATGCTAAAGAAATGTATGAAGCTCTTTCTAAGTTATTCACTCTCAACAATATTGCTCAAATAGCTAGCCTAAAGGATGAACTAAGGACTATAAACATGATAAGAGATGATACTGTGTCATCATAATTTGTAAGGATATCTAGAATAAGAGATGAACTCCAAGCAATATATGTAGTAACCGAAAAATAACTCGTAATTTTTGCTCTTCGAAGTCCATCAAAATCTTGGAGTGCTTTCACATCAAGAATTAATAGTTGGAAGGATACTCTGACCTTGGAATGTGGAGTGCATGTAGTCAAGAATAAGCCCAAATATAATTAGTAAAAAATAAGAAGGAGGATGAAGAAGACAACACATCTAATTCTTATTATGCTCATCACAAGAAGAAGGGAACCTTCAAGAAGTTCAAAGGACCAAAGAAGAAAGTTGACCTATCCGAGATTGAATGTTACAACTATCATAAGCTGGGTCATTACAAAAATCAATGTCCTGAGAATCTAAGGAGTAAGAAGAAATATAGGGAACAAGCAAATATTACCGATGAAGCTCCACCTAAGAATAACAAGACTTAATAATTGAAAGTCAAAGACTTATACTACTAAGTCATCTCTTACATACCCTTTATGTTTTGATTTCTTAGTCTTGTATTTTTTTCCTTTATGTTTTGATTTCTAGAATTACTTTGATAAGTTGTAGGTATCCCTCAGAAATATTGAATTAAGAGGGAGCCTCCACCATTTTACCAAAAGATAAGTATTTTGTTATTTCTTTCCTCTTTTATGTTTGGTTTCCTCCTCATATCGAGATTTGCTTGTATTGTGTGCTAATAACCTTTACTTTATATTTTCCTTGGTAGGAAAGACAAAAAAATACACGAAGGTTATGGAGGAGACTTGAAGCATGGAAGAAGTTATGTTGCAAATAAATCCCTTTAAGAATTGATGTCCTACAAGGTTTGTTAGAAGAATAACTCAAGGTATGTCTTAAACTGCAAGTTTTGGTACAATGTTGTCTTCATAGAAAAGGTATGTTCATTCTCATTTGAATTTTGCTTTACATTACTAACATCGCTATGTATAGGGTTTTGAATCTTAAATATTCTTGTTAGGGTGATTAATCATTAGATTGAATCTACCCCCATCATATTATCTTGTCTTTTGTTCATTTTTGTGAAACCCTAACCTTTAGGGTTCACAATAAAACCCTAGATTCTTGATGCTAAGGGTATGTCAATGTTAATAATTGAAACCCTAGTCCTCTTAGGGTTTTTAATAAAGTCTAGAACCAATGATGAATTTATATTATGTTTAATATTTAGGGTTTTGGTATTGTTATGGAAAGAACCCTAGTCTTTTATGGTTTGCTATTATTGTCCAAGTTATAAAACGAAACGTTAGATCTTTCAGGTTTTCATAAGTTACAATTTATTGTTAATAAGATGAAACCCTAGAATTTTAGGGTTTATGACAAAAACCCTTGTAATAACTAAAATAAGGTTCTAGGAATAGAACCTTAGGTGTGTATTATTCCGCAGAATCAAAACCCTTGCTTGATTAAAATTGTTGTATATATAACTTTGATGTATTGATCTAGGGTTTACCTAAATAAATATTAATATGAGATTATAATACATGATAATGAAACCCTATATATGTATGTGCTAGTATGCTAACTTAATTATTGATACTCATGTTTTAGTTTGTGAAAATATAGGGTTTGTAACAAAACCCTATTAGAGATTGATATTCTAGGAAAAAATGATATTATTTTCGATTATTGATATGGTTTAGCTTTGATGGTAAAATCTAGGGTTTGTAACAAACCATAGTAAAGTTTGACATGTAAATTAAAAAAGTATACTGTTGAAACCCTAAATGTATAGTGCTATGATTGGATTGATATCTTGATTGAGTTGCTTTAAGTCTTGATGATGGAGTCTAGGGTTTGTGACAAAACCCTTGCCTAGTTGTTGAAGTCTAGAATATAAAAGATGTGACCCTTGCTAATTATGAACCTAACTAGGTTTAGGTATTTGATGTCTAAGTTTGAATGCTTTTATGCTTCCATTATAATGACATGATTTTAATATAATTAACTTCATGCTTATGTATTTGGTTTTTACTTGCTCTTGAAGTTTTGCAGGTACATAATCTTTAAGATGTTGAAGATGCTCATAATTGAAGACGAGTTAATGATGATGATAAAGGAAGGTTAAAGAATGATGTATAAATGACCTTGTTTTTGTGAGGAACAATAATATTCCAAAAAGAAATGAAGCCTTGAGAAGTTGAATTTTCTCTGATGTTATAAGCGAAGGAAGTAGTTGCTTTCCCTAATTTGAGATGGATCTTAGATAGAAGAAAGGGTATATCTCCATAGTTAAGAGTGAGAGAATGTTATGACAAGTTATAGTAAAGAATGAATGAATTATAGTTGCAAAAAAAGACTTTACAAGTACTAAGGCTGTATTTGGCGCTGCTGAAAAAGTGAAATAAGAAATCTTATGACAAAATGTATTTGAATAACTTGATATAAGTATCATCAGAATGATTGAGGACCTCAAAGGATTGTGTTTACTTGTATATATATTTGAAGGTTTATTACTGATTGGGGTTGTGATTGTGCAGGATATCTCCATAAAAGGTTGAACATTTGAAGCATGCTTGGATTGGTGGATATATCCGATTTAGTTGATTAGGAGAGATGAAGCATCTTATGGCAAGATGCTTGGGAGGACATCTGGACAATCTATGTGTTGATGTCTAGACCCCGAAGTATGGAGGGTGGCGTTGGTCATGGAGTTTTGACCTTGGATACCCACTTGGATCCCTAGGTTGGTGATATAGGTTAAAATCCTGATGGTACCTAGAGTGGCTAAAGCTTGAGTTCAGCTTAGTCCCACCCGATTAGAGTACCCTGGTCAAGTATCTAATCCGTAGCACCGCGTGTGTTGTGACTCTTCATAGAGAATATCATTTTGGGATCTTCCATGTACCTTTATATATATGTAATTATGAATACCTCCCTAGTTATGAGGGAGTGTTGAAGAATGTGACTAGTGTCGATCTTGATAATTTTATTTGAGTCATGAAGTAGTGTATTTGTTAAAAGGAAGAAATAGAAATTTTATTACAAAATAGATTGACTTATTAAATATGGGTTTCATGCTTGGGTCAATTGTTTATAGGTCAAACCCTCCATTGTAGGCTTATAGGGTTTATGTCAAGTGTCCTTGTCTTTTTCATAATGTAAAAGATCCTTCTTGGGATTCATCTATCAAGAAACAAATTTGTTTTTATGTAAAATAGGTCATATAAGAACCCTCCACCAAGTCAACCTCAACCTGGACAAGTTGGCCTAATTGAGGGGAAGATCTACTATATAAAGGAAATAATTCAACCTCAGTTGGAGGACAAGACAATCAAGTTTGACTACAAAAATTTAGGTTTTATTACAGGAATTTGTGACTACAAGAATTTGAGTGTGATTAAAAGAATTCATGACTACAAGAATTCACGACTACAGGAATTTAGTGTGATTATAGGAATTCTGGTGTGATTGCAAGAGTTCATGATTATAGGAATTCACGTATAATTGTAGGAAATCGAAGTTGTAGGACAATTTTAAGTATTGAAGTTGGAGGATTGAAGTTCTGAAGTAGCTAGGGTCGAAGTTTTGGATTGTTGTTGGGGGCTGAAATTATGAAGTTGCTGGGGGTTGAAGTTCTAGATTATTGCTGGGATGTAGCTTCTAAATAGCAAGGGACTATCAAAGTTTTTGAATCATCTTGAAAGGCTGACTTGGTGGAGGAGGAAGGTATTTTGGGTATAAAGTCTTGGTTTATCTCAACTTGATTTACTAATGGAAGAGTTTTATTGGGTTTTCCCCTATAGAGGGGTTTTAGCCCCGGATGAGAGCCTGCATCATGTGTCACTGATCTTCATGTTTTGTTTTTATGGTTTCTCGATGAAACAAAGATAAAATAAGAACATAATAAAGTTAATAATATCACCAAAGTATCACAAGTAATTATAATCATACAGAAATATTTCTGCCTTTATGATTTTCTAACACTTGTCCTACCTACCGCTTTTCATCTATGGATTGAAGAAACATTCATTTACATTTTGGGTAGGTGATTCAAAATAAAACCTCTTCCATTATTCAAGAACAATATGGAGAATACAACCCACCAGAACTAGAATTTCTTTCTCCAAAAACTCAAGGTATTTCAAAAGAACACTTTTATGAAAATGAGCTTTATCCTGTTCCTTATCTAGAGAGTCTATGTTAAAAAAACCTCTCATACATCTTCAGTTTAATTACTTGGGAGAATTAAGGAATGTATGTGTAAAGATTCCGTTGTTCCAAGCTATTAAATATGTCCCTATCTATGCAAAAGAAATTTGATAACTCTACCTAAGAAACCAAGAGGGAAAAAGAGAGATCCCAAGAGAGTACAAACGATTGGGAAATTAACAGATCTAATTCCAGGAAAAGTGTTTACAAGAAAGTATGGGGACATTTTAATCCCCATTGTTACTGTTAACATTAACAATACCCTTATAGGCAATATTTTGATAGATCTTGGGGAAGCAATAAATGCCATGACAAAGGAAACTATGGAGAAAATTAAGTTGCTTGGTCTTCGACTAACCCTAGATATCTTTCAAATGGCTGATAGGTCCACCATAAAGAAAAAAGGAGTGGTAGAAGACATTGTTGTTTCCATAAAATCATAGGAATATCTAATTGAATTTATGATTCTCGAATATCCCTTAATCCTTGAAAGGACATGGATAACCACTAAAAGTGCTTATATTATTTGTAGGTCTGGGGACATGGTGATTTCCCACGAAAATTATACTAAAAAACTTATTGTTTATCCTCTTGATAAACCTTCCTCAAACTCAGACAACCCCCTTTGGTTTGAGGACATTGACGAAGAATTTACCCAGCTTCTCTTGACCCTCTAATTTGTACCTTTATAACACATCCACATATCAACAATAATCCATCTATTGATCCAGTTTTTGGGAAACAATCCCAGGAGACATATTAACCCATTGGGAAAACACAACAACTAGATTAAATAGCTCTATTTGATATTCTTGAAGATCAAACTAAATCTATTGAAATCTATCTTGTAAACACTCTAAATATTAATCCTTGACTAGAACTCTCACAACAAAGACAATTGATAGAAATGCTTATAAAGAACAATAATTCTTTTGCCTAGGATTATACTGATATGAAATGAATTTCTCCTAATTTTTGTACCCACCACATTTCTATAAAATATGACTCCTGACCTATCAGGTAGCCCTAAAGAAGGATGAATCTGGCTCTAAGGGTCATAGTTAAAGAAAAGTTACAAATTTTTTTGAATACATGCTTTATCTACCCTATTTCCGATGGAAAATGCCACCCCCCTGGTCATTGTCCCTAAAAACAATGGCAAGTGGTGAGTGTGAGTTTATTATTGGGAGTTGAATAAGGCTACCTTAAAAGATTATTTTCCCCTGCCCTTCATTGATCAAGTCTTAGACATCATAATAGGGAAGAATTTTTTCTCCTTTCTTGATTTGTTCAACAACTACAACTAGATTCAAGTATCCTCTAAAGATTAGGAGAAAACCACCTTCACTTGCCCATGGGCGACTTATTCCTACAAATTACTCCCCTTCAGATTATGTAATGCTCTGAAAATTTTTCAATGGGCTATTCTTGGAATATTTTTTGACTTGACCAGTGATTGTGTAGAGATATATATGGATGACTTCACGTTATATGGTGAAAATTTTGATGGAGCCTTGAAAAATGTTAAAAAGGTACTAATTTAGTGCCAAGAAACTAACCTCTCTCTCAACAATGAGAAATGTCAAATGCTTCTCACAGATGGATCATGTTAGGGTACTATTTGGTAATTTAATTGATGTTAAATTATTTACATAATATTATAACCCAGGGCAAGTAAACTGATGAAATTTATGTGCACTGGATGTGCTAGAAGTCTTTGTCACTTATTAAATGGTTAAATTAGTTTGAGTTACTAAGATGCACATGTTTCTCTATGGCTATATAAGTAAACACATTTCTTATATAAAATGAAATCAATTCTACTCTCATTTCTTAAATAGCAATTTCATCCTACTTACAAGAAACTTCAAACTTGCTTCATAAGATCACACTCACACTTGTTTGAAATAAAATCACTCATACACTTGCTTAAAGTAAAATCACATCTGCTTTAATGAAAATCAAACACACTTTCTTAAATTAATTTCACTCTTGAAAATTACATTCAAATAAAAATCATACTTGCTTGAATAAGAATCATAACCCACACTTGTACTTAAATAAAATCACACTTTAAATCATATTCATAAGTGAATCTATTTCTATGAAAATTGTGATTAAAAACTACTGCAATATAAAACTTAAATTCCTACTGCTATTTTGAATTAATCTTTGTCCATATGCATCTAAAGTCTCTCCTTTGATGACCAATAAAATGATTAGTAAAACAATTTCAAATCTGCATCTAAAATCAAAACTTAAACACTTGAATGAATTGACAAAATCTAAAAGAAATATGTGGGGAAATACTAACTATAAATAAACAAAATTCCTTACTGTCTCGAGGGGGCCCTCCTATGAGAAGCGAGAATCGTTATAAAGCTTTCACGAAATGATTATTCACGCATTGGAATGCACAACAAGCTATGGAGTTGAAACAAAGTTTTTATATAAAAACAAAGTACTTCACAAATACAATTCTCGTCCTGTTTAGCTATGACGAGAGGCATATTTATAAAAACATTATGCAATAAATGTTTTCAGAGCTTTACATCTATGCTAATCAACATCAACTATAATTATCCTAAAAGATAAGATATCATAATCTTATTTATGATTTTCTAACAACATAAAAAATCATGAAACGAAAAATCTCCATCTCGCTCGCTTGATCCACACCTTCCACGTTGTTTGACTTATTCTTTGACTGGACTAATAAGGTGCTTTTTTCATCGATTCAACTTATGCAAATAGGAATGAATCGTTTTCCTCATTATTTTCTAGCTACCCATGTGCCCTATCTCTCGAATGGAGCTCCACAACCTATCGAACCTTGGATTTAGCTACATAAACTTTTATCAGTTGTAGAATCACTATAATTCAATAGCTTTGGTAGATATTAAGTCAAATAATAAAAACAAATAAAACTTATGAAATATATGGTGATTATATACCTGTTACACTTCAACCTTGTAAATTGATACCTAGATTGTAACTTATGAAGGTAAAAAAGGAAAGATTCAAGTGGAAAAAGGAGTGTAAAAAAGAAGCAATTATGGGGTTCAACATTCCCCCATGCAGAAGACATTGCATGTCCTCATGCAAATTTTCAAAATTTTTAAGTCCTCCTTGTTACTGAACCGCCTCAAATACTTGAGCAAGGACATCCAAATTACTTCTCCTTGATTCCTTTGCAGTGATTGTCATCCTCGACTTCTTCATTAGAATTTTGTGTTTCAGGTCCATAATCTTCCTCTAAAGAAATTTGTTTTGAGTAGTCAATTTCTTATTTTTATTGTGCCACATACCAAGGTGTGATAGCATATTGTCATTCTAGGTTCCATGGATTTCATTTTGTGCCTTCACTACTTCATTTTCATGTTTTAAATGTCTATTCAATACTTCTAACTCATAATTTCTTTTTTGATGGTTTCTTCAACTTGAAGGTCCCTTGGAATATTTGAATTAAGTGCTTCATTTTCACCTTGAGTTGAAGATGGTGCAATAAATTTTCCTATAGTTTTCCTTTGCAAGGACTCTATATAGTCGTAAATTTCCTGTTGTACTGGATCAATCTATGGAGTTTTCCTTACTGCATTAGCAATTGGTGATGGAATTGTGGGTGATGGAATTGATGATGGAACTATAGGTTCCATTTCTAAATCAACAAATTCTAGGGACTTTCAAGGTTGTTCATGCATTTATTTATTGAGCCTTGCACTCCTCCTTACAAAATATGATGGCTTAGTAGTAAGAGACTGCTCCTTAACATTTCTTTGCTTTGTTTTCTCTTTAGATGAATTTTCTTCTTGAGTGTTGGCTTCTATTCTTCCAACATTTTTCTTCTTAAGATTTACTAGCATATCTGCAAGAGGAGTTTCATCTTTTGAGTGTTGTTCCTGCGAGTTGTCTTTTATGGTAAACTTCCTTCTACTTTTCTTTGTTTTATCACTGGGCTCTTCTATTTCTGCTTCCTTGAAATGATTCATAACTGGGAAATCTTCCCAATTGTCTCCAGTGTTTCTTAGGTACGCTTCGATAAATTTTTCACTAAACCATGGTGATATAAAGCATTATCTATAGATTGAATTTTCCTTTGAATGCTATTAGCCATTTTTCTTAAACTTTGAAGAAGAAAATATGCTAAATTAATTTCATTTCCATCTAGAAAATTCATCATTAATCTTGCATGATAAAAGAACATATCGCCAAATCTTCCTTCACAAGTTATAAACTTCTAGATGATCAACAATAGGTTTCTCCATTTATTTTTCAAAGCCTTAACTGGAATTCCCTTTTTAAATTCAGAAATGTCCATACTTGGATTTTTGAGAAAAACCTTCCATTCTCTTTCTTCAATTCCCTAGTTCTTAAACCAACTTTCTCCAATTCTTGGCAATCTAGTGGCTTCTACTATGAAGGATTTTGTCAATACCAGCTTTACGTCCCCAATTTGTGCTTCAATTTCGTCATATGCCCTAGCAAAAAATTTTGTTACCTCCTTTTCATGGTCGTTGAATTTCTCCACAAATTTCAACCATTGAGCTTGCTGAAAAAATTGTTTGACCTGTGGGTAACCCTCCAGAAACCTAATTCCATTTGGCTCTGACCTCACAATGACTCCCATGGCATAGGAAGTTTAACCCACAATCACTCTTTTTGACAAGTTCGGGGAATGGGAATGAATTTGAGTATGAGACGAGTGAGGAAAATAAAGTTTTAGGTCAAGTTAGTCTCAACACTAGAACAGGGTTAAATGAGATGGAGGCATTCAACATGTAGAGGAATGATGAGTGGAGAAGTGAGGTGATTTTTGAATGATATTAGGATTTTAAGTCCGACTCATTCAACAAGACATTGATATTTTCATCAGAATCAAAGTTTTTATGAATCAATTAAGGGTAATCATTACTCGGCATGGGAGTAACAACTGTTATCCATCATTTAATTTCATAATTCAAATGTTTTTCCTTTATTATATAACTCAATATTTACATACCTTTACTCCCTTGTCTTACTACTTTTGATTTATCTTCTACAGGTTGTCAAGTTGCTTCAATTGCAATCTTCATTGAAATTTTGCATTTACCATAATTTCCATTTTCTTTAGCTGTCAGTCTAGCTGCATAATTTTTTTAGAGCTGTAGATTATTGACAATTCCGTAGCTATATTATTTCAAAACAGAAAAAGAAAAAAGAAATTGGGACTAGAATACGAAAAATAAAATCTAAGCTACCAAGAATTCTTGATTTTCAACTTGGATTTTCTGTATAAGCATGCTAGTAATGTTGGTTTTCATGTTTATACAATTTTATTTTTTATTTATATTTTTAGAAAAATAAAAGACTAAGTTGGAGAGGAAGAATAGTCTTCCTTAACCAACCTCAAATCAAAATTTCCTTGCAGATCCTTTATGAATTCCTCCTTTGTTAATGGTTTATGATATACTCGTAATATATGACCATTTACAAGGAAGATCACCTTCCCTTCATCAATAGTTTTGATTCTAACTGCTCCATTATCAAAGACAGTTTCAACCTCATATGGACCAAGTCAATGAGTTTTAAATTTCCCTTGAAAATAATTAAATTTTAAATAAAAAAGCAATGCCCAATCACCAAGCTGAAATTTTATTTCTTTGATAAACTTATCATGCCACCTAGATCTTTGTTGCTGGACTATATTAGTTCTTTGAATAGCATCTTTTTGCATCTCATTAAGTTCATTCAATTGTTCCATTCTTTGTCTTTAGGCTTCTGATAAATCATGACCCAATTTGGCCGCTGTTTTAAAAGTCTTTATTTGGATCTCAATAGGAAATATGACTTGTTTTCCATAAACAAGTTCAATAGGAGTGTGGCCAATTTTATTTCTCCATGTTGTATGATATGCCCACAAAGCTTCTGGAAGCTTTTCTATCCAATCCCTTCTATGCAAATGCATAGTTTTGGTAAGAATTGTTTCAATTACTTTGTTGGTAGATTCAACTTGTCAATTGGCTTGTGGATGGTATGGAGTTGACCTTCTATGTTTGATTTTGTATTCCTCCATTATCTTTTGTGCCAACTTGAATGCAAATTGAGTGCCTTGATCTATTGCAATTTCCCTTGGGACACGAAAATGAGTGAAAACATCATAAAAAAGAAATGAAACTACAACATTTTTAGTAGTAGAAGAAAGTGCTTTAGATTCTAGCCATTTTGTGACATAATTTGTACAAACAAGAATATACCTTTTTTGTCTTGATAGTGGATTGATTGGACCAACAAAATCTAAAGCCCATTTTTTGAAGGGTTCAATAAGTACCTGAGGCTGTAAAGGAATTTCATTTGAAGGAACATGTTTTCCCATTCACTGACAATTGTCACATGTCTTAACATATTCCTTAACATACTTAAAAAGGGAAGGCCAATAATATTCTAAGAGAAGGAATTTATAAGCAGTTCTGTTATCAACGAAATGTCCTCCACATAGCTCATCATGAAAAATCTTCAATAGATTTGGTACTTCATTTTGTCTAACACGTCTTCGAATGATTAAATTAGGTCATGTTTTGTACAATTCTTCATTTATCCATGAATATGATGTACTAGTTTGAATAACCTTTCTTTTCTCTCGAGGAGACACATATGGTGGTAACTTCCCTGTAGCCAAGTAATTAGCAATATCTGAAAACCAAGGAGATTTAATAGATATAGAAAAATTTCATTTAAAATTTCTTCTACAAAAAACTGTCATTATTATCATTGAATCCTAGATAGAAACTCATCAATTGTATTTGTTTTCTAGGTCTCCAAATAGTAATATAAATTCTTGTACAAAATAACCTTCTATAATTCTACCATTAGTGATTGGTTTATTCATTAAATATCTAATTGCATAATGATCTGTGTGTATAAAAGCTTCATAACCAGTGATGTAATGTCTACATTTATTGATGGCATGGACAACAACTAAAAACTCCTTTTCTGTTACAGTGTAATTTAACTCTACAGGAGTCAAATTTTTATTGGTGTAGTAAATGACATAAGGAGTTAAATTTTTTTGTCCTAATACAACTCCTAAAGTTGTATTAGATGCATCAATCGAAATGTGAAAAGGTAGTTTCCAATTTGGTCTTTTTAGAATGGGTGCTTCAAAAATCTTTTCTTTCAATGTTTCAAAAGCTTTTTGGCAATCATAATTCCAAATGAATTCACAATCTTTTGTGAGTAATTTTAAAAGTGGAGAGGCTATTTTTGTAAAATTTTCTATGAACCTTCTGTAATGGCCAATAAAACCAAGAAAACTTCTAAAATCTCTTTGACAAGTTGGAATTGATAATTTATAAATGACTTCTACTTTAGATGTATCCACTCTAATTCCATTTATTGAAATATGGCATCCTAAAACAATTCCCTTTGGAATGTTGCATGTGCATTGCATAACCCAAAAGGAAGTACTCGGTAGGCATAGGTTCCCCATGGATAGGTAAAGTGGTTTTATCTTGATCTTTTGGAGCTACTTGGATCTAGTTATATCCACTAAAACCATCCAAGAATGAAAAATATTTCTTTCCTGCCAATGTATATAAAACTTGATCTATTAAAGGAAGTGGAAAATTATCTTTTAAAGTAGCTTTATTCAATTACCTATAGTCAATGCATACTCTCCATTTTCCATTCTTTTTAGGAAAAATTACCAATGGTGAAACCCAGTAGCCATCTAATATTGGATAAATGAAATTCACATTTAACAATTTTTGTAGTTCCTCTTTAACAATCTCTCTTAAATTTGGATTCATTCTTCTTTGAGGTTGTCGGATTGGTTTGGAATTTTCTTCAATATAGATATGATGTATAAAAGTATTGGGATCAATTCCTTTCATGTCAATGTATTCCCATGCATAAGAAAAGGAATGTTGTTGTAACATATTTATTCATTCTTTCTTTTGAAATTCTTCTAGATTATTATTGATGTTCAAAGTTTTTTCTAGAAAGATTTCTATTAAAGAATTGCCAAATTTTTCCACAGAATGTAAAGACAATTAACGAGATGATAGATATTCAATATGACATTGTTCTTGAAAACTTTGATTAGATTCACAACATGAGGATGATTCATTATTTTATATTAAATTCAAAATATGATCTTCTTCATCTATTTGTGAAGTAACAAAGATTGGTTGTATATCAATATCATCATCTATTCATTCTTCACTTTCTATCTCTATTGTTGTTTTTATAGGAGGATATAATGTGAATTATTTGTTGAACTTCCATAAGAAATAAACATATCACCATATCTACAACTTATAAAAGTATCAACTGTGGCTAACCATGGTCTTCCTAAAATCAATGGATGTCCTCCTAAATTATTCTTGGGTGTCAAGATCATAAATTCAACAAGATATTCCCAAGAATATAAGGATACCAATATATCTTCTAACACATGATCAGGTTTGATAACGGATTTATCTGCTAATTGCAATAATGTAGGTGTATATTGAATATTAGGAAGATTCAATTGATTCATAGTTTGTATATTCATTGGGTTTATAGCTGCTCCTAAATCAATGGATGTATTTGGAATTTCGATACCATTAATGTGTTTTTTCACAATGGGACTTCCTGGATCAAGATATTTTTGAATTGTTGATTTTCCCATCATGGTATCTGCAAATTTTCCAACTAACTGAATTCTTTTGACTTGTTTTCTCTCTCTTCCTGGCCTTTTAATACTTAACTCCTTAATTGTCTTTGCAAATATTGGTATTTCTTTGATAGCTTGTAACAAAGGAATTTTTATGCAAGCATTCTTCAATTCATCTATCATACCATAAATAGGCAACATAATATGTTTTTCTACCCCTTTATCAATTTTCAATATTTCAAGAAAAGGTGGTGTTTGAACATAAATTGAAGGTTGTTCTATGATGGGAGTTGAGTTTATTGGGATATCATTAGAATGTGCAGGGGTGGTTTGTTTTTGAGATTTTCCCTCTTGATGAACATATTTCTCTTCCTCGGAGATTTATTTCTTTATTTTTATTTTATTTATTTTATTTTTTTTTAGATTCCTGAATAACAATTGATGGTGATTTCTTTTCCAATACTCTACCAGATCTATGTTGGACATTGTTTAGATCTAACAGAGTTATCATGTAGGTTTGGAAATTTTGTCCTTCCACATTGTAAACAAGTTGTGAATATTTATTATTATTCGGGCTTGGAAGTGGTTGATTAGGCAGTTGATTTGGTCTTTGAGGAAATGGTAATGAAAGTTGTGGATTGGGATTTTGAGGTTGGGTTGGTTGAACAGGCTGAGGAAAATATTGTGGTGGAAAAACATGGTAGGGTTGTTGATATTGAGGATAGGGTACTCTCCATACGGATTTTTCCATCATTGTGCCCAAGGTTGAGGCCAAGATTGCCATGGCATGGGTATATTATTCCAATTGCTTGTGATGGTTGTGCAAATGTTTGAGTGTTAAAACCTTGGGTCATATTTGGTTGTGAATTTTTCCATGGTCTCTTAGCAATAAAACATAGGGGTTCTACTTGATTTGGTATTACTTCCTCTTGATAGAAAAAATTAAAACCTGTTATTGAAGGACATTCATGTGTATCATGATTTTTTGCACATATAACACATGTTTCTACAATTTTTAAGTCAAGAGGGAATTCTATCAAAGCATGCTTCTTTCTACATTTCAGACAAAAGATAGATAATGCAAAATTTTTAGCCTTTTTCTTAGTTTTTACTTTCAGGGTATCTAGTTGTTCACTAAGACTCCCCAAAATATATGTTTTAAAATATCAAGCAAATTGCCTAATTCAACCCTACTTACTGTCCCGACTACAGATTAATTAATCCTAGACATGATAGGATCTCTTGGATTTTTCCCAGTTCTTGATTTACCTCTTGAAATGTGTATGCATAACTCACAAATTTCTCCAAATTTTAACTGAGAAATATCTCCCTTACCCATCAAATTGAGAAGATCAATCCACTCATCTTTGATGGATTTTAATAAGAGAGATTTCAAAGTTTCTTCATCTAGATTATGCATTTTAGCCCTTTTAACATTATAAGCAAATATTTCAATGAAATATTCAAGATTTTCATCTTCTTTTTGCATCATTTTAAATACTTCATCCTTAAGATGATGATGCATACAATAATCTTTATATATCTCTAAGAATGTAGTTTTCATTTGTTCCCATGTTCTTATAGAATGTACTTCTAATCCCATGAACCATTTCAATGCTGCATCCTTAAGAGTTGCTGGGAACAATTTCAACTTTTGAGTGTCAAGCAAGTAGTCACAAGATCTACACAAGACTTCAATTCAAAGAGAAATGTTTCAAGATCTTCACTTCTTAATCCATGAAAATTTGGAAGGATGGAGGGTGAGATATTTTTCATTGTGGCTGTGGTATCTTCATCGAGGATGGGAAATCCAAAAGGTTTTGGTTCTCCTCTATCACCTCCTCTTCCTCTTCCTCCACCTCTTCCACCTCCTCTATTTCCTTCTCTTCCACCTCCAATCCTAGGTTGCTCACCATTCACATTATGTACTTCTCCTTCCCCTTCTCCAGCCATTATAGATTCTTCAGAACTAATGTAAGGTTCCAAAATTCGATTTTGTAATTCCTCTTCTAGTTATTCTGGTTCTTCTATCAATGGAAGGTTAAAATAGGTTTCTTCCTCTTCTTCTCCACTAGGGATTTCTATTTCTTTTCCTAGAAGTTGCTCTCCAGTTGAAGATAGAAAAATTACTCCTTCTGTTGGGGATGTAGGATCCTCTCCTTCTATTATGGATTTAGTTGATGAAGTTGGTGAATTTGTAGGTTGGATTTCAGATTTAGGTTCCTCAGGAAGTTTGTGTGTGCCTGCAATAGATGTAATATGAGTTTGGGTGGATGGTGTGGCACTATGAGGTCGTGGTGGGGTGAGTGATGATGTTGGAATCAAACTTCTACCTCTACCTACAAATATACCTCTAGAATCTCTTTCTCTATCCATATCATCTTTTTTTTTTTTTTTTTTTTTTTTAAATTTTAAAAAGGAAAAGAAAAAGACTCCTGTATACACTTCCCTGACAACAACGCCAAAATGTTTAGTAATTTAATTGATGTTAAATTACTTACATAAAATTATCAACCAAGGCTAGTAAATTGATGAAATGTATGTGCACTGTATGTGCTAGAAGTATTTATCACTTATTAAATGCCTAAATCAATTTGAGTTATCAAGATGCACATGTTTCTCTATGGCTATATAAGTAAACCAATTGCTTATATCAAATGAAATCAATTATGCTCTCCTTTCTTAAATAACAAGTTCGTCCTACTTAAAAGAAACTTCAAACTTGCTTCATAAGATCACACTCACACTTGTTTGAAATAAAATCACTCACACACTTGCTTAAAGTAAAATCACATATGCTTTAATGAAAATCAAACACACATTCTTAAATTAAATTCACTCTTGAAAATTACATTAAAATGGAATTTATACTTGCTTGAATAAGAATCATAACCCACACTTGTACTTAAATAAGATCACACTTTAAATTGTATTCATAAGTGAATCTATTTCTATGAAAACTATGATTAAAAACTACTGCAATATAAAACTTAAATTCCTACTGTTATTTTGAATTAAGCTCTATCCATATACATCTAAAGTCTCTCCTTTGCTGATCAATAAAATCATTAGTAAAACAATTTCAAGTCTGCATCCAAAATAAAAACTTGAACACTTGAATGAATTGACAAAATCTAAAAGAAATATGTGCGGAAATACTAATGGTAAATAAACAAAAATCCTTACTGTCTTGAGGGGGCCCTCCTACAAGAAGCAAACTATGTTATAAAGCTTTCACGAAATTATTTTTCACGCATTGGAACGCACAACAAGCAATGGAGTTGAAACAAAATTTTTATATCAAAATAAAGTACTTCACAAATACAATTCTCGTCCTATTTAGCTATGTCGAGAGACATATTTATAAAACCCTTAAACAATAAATGTTTTCAGAGCTTTACTCCTATGCTAATCAACATCAACTATAATTATCCTAAGAGATACGATATCATAATCTTATTTATGATTTGTTAACAACATAACAAATCATGAAACAAAAATCTGCATCTCGCTCGCTTGATCCACACCTTCCATGTCATTTCACTTATCCTTTGACCAGATTGATAATGTGCCTTTTTCATCGATCCAACTTCTGCAAATAGGAATGAATCATTTTCCTCATTATTTTCCAGCTACCCATGTGCCCTGTTTCTCGGATGGAGCTCCGAAACCTATCAAACCTTGGATCTAGCTGCAAAAGCTTTTATCAGCTGGAAAATCACTGTAATTCGATAACTTAGGTAGATACTAAGTCAAATAATAAAGTAAAATGAAACTTATGTATATACCTGTTATGATTCAACCTTGTAAATTGATACCCAGATTGTAACTTATGAAGGTCAAAAACGAAGGATTAAAGGGGAAAAAGGAGTGTCAAGAAGAAGCAATTATGGGGCTCAATAGGTACCAAATCTCTCCTATATGAATTTGGGTGTACCTTGCCAAAATAGAGGCAATTCTTAAATTATCAGCCCCAACCACACAAATGATGTCCACAGTTTCTTAGGTTATGCAGAATACTACCAAAGGTTCATAGAAAGTTTTACAAAGGTAGCTTCTCCATTATTTCATCTTTTGAAACAATTTGCGAGAATTCCATTGGGATGATCACTGTCAGTTGGCATTCAATGCCCTTAAAGAAAAATTATCCCCTACTCCTGTTTTGGGAGGTCCTAACTAGTCCTTACCCTTCCATATTCATATTGATGCCTCAAATACAACCGTTGGAGCTGTGTTTGGTCAAAAGGAGGAACAAAAACTTTACACCATTTATTATATAAACAAAAAATTAACTACAGTTGAACTAAATTATATAGTAACTAAGAAAGAATACCTTGTCGTGATACATTTTATAAATAAATTTCTTTATTATTTTACTCGATACCCTCTCTTTATGCATATTGATCACTCTGCCATCCAATATCTTATGAATTATTACACATGGTAGAGTCACCATGTGGTTTCTCCTCCTACAAGAATTTGATATTACGATTATTGATAAACTGAGAAAGGAGAATGTTGTTGTTGATTTCTTATCACAACTTCATAATACATATAAGTCTAATTCTATAGAAGATGTTTTCCCTGTCTACAATACTCCTTAGTTTGCAGATATTGCTAATTATTTAGCTGCAGGTAAATTCCCACAATACTTGTCGCCTAGACAGTGACAAAAAGTTGTTAGAAATAGTGCTATGTACTCTTGGATTCAAGGGTACTTGTTCCAGAGGCCCGATCATATGATATGGTGGTGACATCCTAAAGGCATGTCATGATGATCCTTGTGGGGGCCACTTTGCATATAAAAGGACTGCGAATAAAGTTCTGCGACAAGGATACTATTGGCTAATAATTTTTAGGGATGCTAAAAGGTATATTAGAAGCTAATATAAGTGTCAAATAATGGGAAGGCCAACACAGATTGGAAAAATTCCTTTGTAGCCGTAATCATGATCAAACCTTTTGAAAAATGGGCTCTTGAATTTGTGGGGCCAATTAACCCACCACTAAAACAGAATGCATACATTCTGGTATGCACATACTATGTAGCTAAATGGGTTGAAGCCAAAGCTCTGCCAAAGGCAACAAAATAGGTAGTGGCTAATTTCTTATATGAAGAAATATTTTTATGCTTTGGCGTAGAAAAAGAGATTGTGATTGATCAAGGGACTCAATTCACTTCTATATTGATCCAATCCATCACTAAAAAATTTAAAATCAAGCATCAGATATCCACTCTATAACACCCTCAGGAAAATGGATAAGTGGAGGTTACCAACAAGGTCATGGAAGATATCTTGACAAATATAGTACAACACCATCACAAATATTGGGGCGATAAGCTTCTAGAAGCGTTGTGGGCCGACAAGTCACTTGTAAGAATGCCATTGGTTTCGCACATTATGAGTTAGTATATGGGAAGTATGTTGTTCTCCCTATTGAGTCCAACTTTAAAACATTAAGCAAAACTTTACAAGGAGGGATGGAGCTCTCTGATACTCAAAACCATTAGTTGGACCAAATTAATGAATTTGATGAAATCTGTAAAGATGCCATCCAACAAACAATTGTCATGCAACATCAACGAGCTAAATGACATGAGAAATTCATTAAGAAGAAGTAGTTTAAAAAAGGAGTCTGACAATGCTTATTTGATTCAAGCCACACGATTTCAAAGGAAAGTTTTATACTTTATGGCGGGGGCCATATGAAGTTGAAACCGTATTCGAAAATGGGTCCATAAGGCTCAATACTATTGATAATGCACACACACCATTAATGTCCAATGAAGATGAACTAAGGGTATATTGGAGGCGCAAGTCCAAAGATGAAATTATTAAGGAATTAATGAACCAATATGATTTAGAATTCATAGAGAAGATGGTTAATCCATCCTCTCTTGTGACCTATTGAATTTTTATTTATTTATTTTATTTTTATTTTACAGTCCTATGAAAAAAAGAAAAAATGAAGAAAAGAGAGAGAAAAAGAGAAAAGATCTGGCGGCAAAAACCTGGTCTTGGGTGATTTCGACACGTAGTAGAATTGGAAAACTAACCTCTATCCAAGCTAGTAGGGATAGAAGATCCATCTGATTGTGAAAACATTTTCGAAGGCACAATAAGACATTATTTTGCTAGAAAAACAGGATAATGGGCAACAGAGTCTACGAAAAAAAGAGAAGAAGAAAAGAAAAAAAAAAGAAAGAAAAAAGGAAAAAATAGAAAAGGTGTGCGCGCACACACACAGACTTATGAATATAATTGTATTCAATTATCCATGTTTATCTCTTCAAAAAGGCACCTAATAATGTAAAGATTATTTTTTGGGATGCGCTGCAAAATTAAATCCAGAGTACAAGCATAGTATCAAGAAAACATGACAACACTATGATTCCACTTACTACCCAGGTGCTCTCTTTGTCAATATTTAATTTTTGTTTGAGCAAATATTTTAGAGTTACTTAGAAAGTAATACATGTACGTGGATATTTATTACACTACCTAACCTATACAAAAATATTTTTGATATTACTAGCCTACCTAATCATTGTCCTAACTTCCTTTGTCTATTTTGGCCCAAAGTATTTGCTTAAAAACCTTTATTTCCTTATCATTACCTTTATCCTAAAGACGAAGGACTAGAAACCCTTTCCTATAATCCTAACACCTAAAATATTTGACAAATGTCCATTATACCAATTTCTACCATATAATCACAAGCCTTTGTTATTACACACCATGATGGATTATACATATACATGGGGTGCATAGTGTTACCTAAGTTAGCTTGACCACCAGGTTGACTCATCATCCGACTCAATATTGGAATGACTTACTAGGATCGAGTAGCATGTGAGAATGACATCTTCACCTGATGAGGGTCTTATCTATAGTCGGTTAGAATAATGAGATGCATATGTCATGCAAAGTAATAGAGGTCTTCCACCTTACATTATTCCACGATAGGCGAAATGTTGTTTCTGTAGCTCAAATAATTTGATGAGATTTGGTTCATTTGAATGATTGACTACCAAAGTTTGGTCATTCATTGAAGCTAAGGGTATGTTCACAAAGTGGTTTGTATGAGGATTCAATCACTGGAATTATAAGAAGGAAAATCTATGGGAGGAATTGTAAATCGAGTAGAGAACGAGAATACCAATACTTTTTAGATTAATCCTGAGGTATGTAGCGTGTTTGTGGAAGACGAGTGGGATGAGTTTCTTCGCCGTTTTAAAGGACATGATGCATCTATTGCATTAGAGTTTTCTCAGACTTTTAATGAGAAATAATCACTTGTCAGGAATATTACTTTTGTGATCAACAAACTAATGATCCTTGTAGTAACTAAACTCTCTTGGGATGGAGATAACTAGTCAATTTTTTTTAAGATTGATGGAGAGTGTTGGTCCCCTTTCCTACATAAACCATTTCCATGACTAGACTCAAGGAAGGGCATTCAATGAGAAGCCTTTCTCCCTTTATGGGAAGACATTGTCTTAGTTATTCAAAAGTTCGTGATGTGTGAGGGAAATTGCAACGCAATTTACCACTATAATATTAGGATCTTGATCTACCTCATAGGGATAAATTAGATCAAGGATAATAAACCCAATGAGATAAACCAACCTGAAACTTTTATCGAAGTTTACCACAATTCATATGCATTAGACTAGAACTTACTTTGTGAATTATACTTATTCAATTTTATTATATTAGATAACTATCTTTGGAATCCCAACCCCTTTGTTGGGGATTCCGAAATCCGAGCTTTCATGTCCTACAACGCCAACTTAATTAAGCGGAAGAGAGCCTCATATTTTTATGGAAAAATAGAACTAGATGCCTAGTTAATGGTGCGAGAAGAATATTCATTACCCAGTCTGGTGGTCAATGGCTTATCAAGGTTGAGGGAAGAACCTAAGGATTCTGCTACTATATGGAACAACCAACGTTATTATGCTACAAAGTACCATGAAATAACATGTTCCTATTATTTAGAATCTCTTACGGTAGCTCAAGATATATGGGGAGGATTACCGACACTACTTTGGGATAAGCACCCCATGGGATACCCATATTTTGGCTTAGCTATTAATTGAGCAACATGTTATACCTATTCATTAATCAAGCATGGTTTAATATGGATTGGAATCCATTTACATTATCCACTTCTCTGGTGTCCTACTCGATTTTACAGGTATCCAACTTAGTGGGATGAGAAAGAAGAACACTCCAACTGGATAGAAATGGAAAAAGAATTGGGGTATTATAATAAAGGAGAATTTGATCACCCAACTTATAATTGGGGTGACATCCATACTCAACTCCCTAAAATAAAGTAGGTTGGATGAAGACATGCAACTGAATTTGTTGAAGGGGCAAATGACGAGTCCTCCATTTAGCAGTGTTTTGCTCATTAAAACACTCATTTTTCTTATATATATCCTTCATCTTTTACCCTTAACCACATATAACTCTCGCTATCTATGGCTACAAGTATATGTATATTTCCTTAAGTACTTTACCTCTTTCACTTAATTAAAGATTAAAAGAATTGTTAAAGGAGTATTTTGATGTGTATGGATAGATATAAATGAAATACATACATATATATTCATATTATGGTTTGCACTGAATATTATTGCTTGAATTTACGAGGGTTTGGTGACTGATCAATAGTACACATTCTTTTATATACAAGATGGTTTTTGGCCACATCCATCTGGACCATGTGTCTACAGGGTAGCCTTCGAGATTTCCTTATGAAATAAAAGGGACCAGCCCCAAGAGTGAGTTCATACGTCTTTCACATATTAGCGTGGAATCCAGGTGTACACACCACACAATTACATGAAGCAAACTTGTGAAGGAATTGCGTTGGCACCAGTGGATTCCTACATATTGAGCCAACTGTCCATACATGTGAATTTTCTATATAAAGGGTCTGTTACGATTTTAACAGCCTGTTGTTCCAAAACGGAAATGGTACCATTAATACACTGACCAATTGCTGGTATCTCGGTTGGTTATGAATGAAGTTTGTACTCAGGATTAATTGTCGCACTGGATTCTGACCATCTATAGGTTTAGAGCACACACAATAGAAAAGTTCTGCTTGAACTCAGGCTTAACTGTGCGTTGGCTTCTGAGCATCTACTGGGTCGAAACAGATACAATAGCAAAGTTCAGTTATACGATACTGAGACTGATAGTTTACTGTTAAACAAACTCTATTTATGTTACTATTTAGTTTGCCGAGAGAACTAATGTTGTTCCTTGTTTAATTTTAGCACTCATAATTTTGTCTAAATATGTGAAGGACTTGGAAGCGCAAGACACAATGGAGACACTCTGTTATTTTTGCCCAAAGTAATATGCATACTATTTTGTGGGTGTTATCATTTGAGTTAATGTAATCTATTCTACTATTTCGCATGAACCTTGGAAGCTTAGTATCGTGGTTGTGTTGAACCTTCAAGAGATTAGAGGCACAAACCGACCTTGAGGAGTGGCCCACTCAAGGTATAGTATCGAGCCAATATTATTTCCATGTTAATTTACAAGTAGATTTACAATTACTTTACTTTACATTATTTTGGATTTCATTTAATTTTCATTGCAAGGGTGTGTTATTTTACATTCTAAGTTGGTGTGATATTTTACTTTCTAGTCAGTGTGAAGTTTCGTTTTCAGGAACATGTGAATGTATGGTTTTCTTAGTTCAAGTTTCTTAGGGAATTTGGTAGCCTTCTATTTGAGTAGGAGATGCAAAATCACACACTACAAAATCTAGTGCTGTAGAATTTCGTAGGTACACTCGGTGAAATTGAGCTCACCATTGGAGTTTAGTGTGGGTGTTTGAGGCACCTTGTAGTTGTGTTTGTGTACGCTCCATAGGTCTATTCTCTTGTTTGACTCCAAATTCCTATGCATCGTTTTTATTAGGTCATTCAAATAAGTGTGAAGACTTGCCTCTTGCGTATATAGCATGGAGAGCATCACTAGTGTACCAACCCTAGTATGACAATTAAAATAGACCGTGTAGCCTAAATTGATACTAATATCATTTTTCATATTAATACACCATCACCTTTGTATAAACAATGAATATGAATAATATGTAAATAGATATACTTGCCAAGAGTTACTATCCACCATTATTTATATTTACCTCATTACTTATGTATGAGTAAAATTATAAATATGTAGACATACTAGTTGTTACTACCCACCAAAATTTATGCAAGTCCTTGTGCTTATGCAAGAAATTAATTTATCCACTTCACATCTCAATTTATTAGTTCCTTCCAAAGCAAGACTATAGGACAGGATTTTCATATTGAACACTATTAATTTAGGATTGACCAATGCAAGTTGTAATTTTTTATGCAGCTTTTCTCTAAGCATATTTCAAGCATTGACCCATGTAGGTTATACTTTTTAATGCAATTTTTCTAAAAACATAATTTCTAACTTGTGTGGGAGGGACTCAACTACCCTGCAACACTTGTTAAAGATGTGTTATCCACCTATCAATTGGATAATTTTATTAAAAAAACCTAAAAAAATATATTTTAAGAACAATATTAAAAATTTGAAAATGTGAGTATTAGGAATCTAATAATGGTTCTATTAAAATCCATGTACCTTCATCATAGAACTTATTTGATTGTTTTACAATAAGGACACACAATGGTAGATTTAATCTACATTTTCAAAGGTAAAACAATAAAGACAAAATATCCCAACATAGACAACTAATATTAGCATTCCATAGCACATCCCCTTTCATGTTGGGATTTCATTACATCTAGATGAATCCCATAAAATTCTAGTTTACCTATCCAAATAACATACTTCACTTATCCATATTGTATAGTAGAAAAAATACACTATCAAATTCCAAATAAAATGTGCCTTCTATTTACAATATTACATACTTAGCTAATTTTCTAGTTTATTAGCTTTATGGACAAATACATTTGTACATGTCCTTCCCTCAAAATATTATTTAACTATCCATCTTAACATGGGTCCAAATAATTTGGAAATGACAAAGATATGGTACCTAGTACAAGCTATAATTTACTAAAAACATATCATTTTAGTAACTACCCATAGAGATAAGTTCATAAAGTTAGACAATTAGAGAGATAATAATAAGTAAGTGATAACTCTACATAAATGAAATCAAACATATTGTTTGGTTGGAACTAAAACCCTAATGGATGGTTCATGAACTAAGAAATGACACATGGATCCTCCCTGTTAGTTGACTCTACCCTAATGAATGGAGCTCAATTCAACAATTGTGTGTCTTTGCATATGAATCATTATTGAAAGAAAGGAGATGCTTCGTGGATAGATTAAGAGATAGTCTTATCTCCTTAGCTTTACTTGCCCAGGCTTAAGTTAGCTGATATCAAATATCTACACACAAATCCCAATTCTATATTAGACAAATAATAAGTCAAATCAATAACAACACCCAACATCATCCAACATGCAAATACGACATTAAAGATTAATTTATATTAGAGTGTTGATAATATCCATATTTTTTAAGCAATGTCATTTACAGGCCTTGGCAAAAGAAAATATATGAGGTCACGTTCTTCCCTAGATTGGAAAATCTCAGAACAACTTCCATTATAGTGTTGGTAGTTGTAATAATGTTGCTACTCTTCCAGTGATAGGTTCTTCGTGCACACGATGAATGGGGGCTACTATTGAAAGGAAGCTATTAATATGGCATCCCAAATCATTGACACCCAAATTAGTTTGAAAATCAATCTCAATGTATCTCATATATTTGAAGTAATACAACTCTCGTGTCTCCTTTAGAAGGATGACAATAATGAAACTGACATTGTAAGAACCCATATAAGATCCAAGTGAATTGATAAGTATATGCATACATTACTTCATGATTTAACACTAGTATCTCCAATTGTAAGTAAAATAAAACTAAACAATTAATTCTTTTTTTCCTCAAATCCACATAATGTAATGAATTCAAATGATAAATAATGTCTAGTATTTAAGACTAAACACTTTAAATCTTCTAAAAAAAATGATCACATTTTCCCAATGCCATTTTCCTCTAATATAGTTTCATTTCTACAAAGAGGAGAGAAATGGCATATTCAGCTATTGAATGAGAAAATAATGTTCATAAAAATGCACTAATGCCCCATATATTCCTCAAGAAAATACCCCCAAGTTCCCATTGATACGTAGAGTTTCTAGAAATGACAACATCATCAACTACTCAAGGTTCTTGAGAGAGTGCTTGAATGAATGGAAGCCTCTAGAAGCATCAACACTTACCTCAATACCCAACAAAACATTAAATATGCCACCTACTCCATTGTTGGAACCATGATGCAGGTTTTATTTATTTTGATTTTTTCAACTTGTAATGATATAAATAGAGCTATGGTCCAATAAAAGCACAGAAAAAACAAAGGAAAGGGCCCAAAATTAAAAACTTGGAAAAAAATGCAGAGTCGAATTCAATTCTCTACCTTCAATTAAAAAATTTGCTTGGGAAAGTGGGGATGATGAGCAAGAGTTGACCTCAAACTAACAGTCTGTATTGTTTCACCCTTGAACCGCTTTGTCCTCAATAAAATCACTGGAGTAAATATCTAGAAACCCAAGGAGGAGGAGGGAACACTAGAGTGGTAGAAGTAGACCCACATAGCAAATACATTATCCTTTTATTGGACCTGCTTTATCCCTTAATGAAACCAGAGAAAGAAGTGTGCTAGAGAAACACCTAGATATGAAGAAGAAACAGAGATCTCTAGTCCTCTCCATCCTTCCAAGGATCACCATGTAAATAATTACATTGCAAAGAGACCCTTTTATAGCTACATATCTCTAAGTAAACTTCACTTCGTGAAAATTTGATATGGAGTTCACAAATCATGGAAAATGCCATAGATGAAACCAATATGGTCAAACTAGCAATGATTCCTCAATAATCACACTACTTGTCTCTGTCATTACTTCTCTGTTGATCTATAATCCTTCTCCAAAAGGTAATAATGAGTTCAACAACAATTTCTAAACTTTCACTGGATTTGAAGCAAGTTGTCTTGTAAAGTTGTTGGATGGAGGAAATTCCCCATACCTTTCTTGCATACAATGCAAAGAAAGAAACCTCAAGTAGCAAATGAAGAAAAAAAACCCATAAAACTCGATGAAACATGACTTTACAAACATTATAAAGATTTTTTCCATTTTTATTTTTATTTTTCCTAAAATATATTTAATGGTCAATAGTATATGTTTCCTCCTAGGAGATCACATGTTAAAATCCAAAGAAGGGTAAAGTATATATGTCTTTGTTGACTTTAGCAATCACATTGCTTTGTCCCTTGTCCCTCAAACAAGGATGATTTCATATACCAATTTAGTGTCTTACTTATACATGACCTTAAAATTGGATTATTATTATTATTTTTCAATTGAATGGCTATGGATTTTTATATTAAAAAGAAAAACTAGTTTTTATGCGAGTACCATTAAATTTAGAAGTTTCACTGATCATTCCCATCCAAAAGAGTATTTCCCTACACCTAGAAGTTCTTCTAGCTACATTCAAAAATTGATATCTACCATAGACTCTGCAAAATACATAGGTAATAACATAACCTACTTGTAATACATCAAATAAGTCTAAAGGAGCGATTTGAGCCTGATGGCCTAGTTTTCGGGTCTGCTTTGTTTAGATCTACAACTTGTTCTAGCACCTCCAAGACTCGATCAACTGCGCCTCGACTCCTTTTCCTTGGCTAGACTGCACTAGTCTCCATATCCACCTAGTTGTTCTTCAATCCTTGATTGAGCACGACTTCCAATCTACCCATTTTGATGTTTAATATTGCTGCCTCCGCCTCCATTACTGCCTGAAGTTTTTCGAATTTCATTTGAAGAAACTCATCTTGTCCAAAAGTACCAGTTGCACTACCCTTTCTTTATGTTCCAAATTGCTCTGCCAATTCATGAGCTCCAATAGGGACTCTACTGCTTCCATCAACTTATCAATTAATTGGTTCACCCGGGCAAGAGCATGTTCAAGGTATTTTTGGTTTGATATTGCCATTGGGCCCAACCTACAAAACAATGCCCCTAATATGCTGATTGCAAGGTGCGAGCTTGTATCACAATTGTAAGACAAGAGTGATAATTGCGCAACTTCTGAAGAAGAATAAATAGACAAAGCTCCTCTCATGAAACAACATCACAAACTAGAGGTAATCAATGTAAAGGTAGCCCAATCCATGGCACTAAGGTTGCAATCCTCTCCAACAATTTCCATTAATGCACAATCCTTACAAAGGATTATCACATTTATTTTAGAATGTCCGAGCCTTGGGTACCTCCTCGAGACGCTATGCATATTGATTTGAAGTTACCCCTCTTGCTCTCTGCATAACCCAATCAACTTCCAAATGTCTCTCCTCTTTATTTTGTGTAAGAGCCTTGGGCAAGTGTCATAAAGGCTTGCGTACTCCAATACCCTTTTCCCATTAAACTTTTGCTGCCGACCAGATCTACCTTGGTGTTGGCGCGAGATTGGTTTTAGGTGAAATAAATGAAATTGATTATGGATATTTCAACTAATTTTCCAATGACTAAGATCACCATTTTGTCGACCAAGGTGCTCTTTCTTTTTATCAATAGTCTTTGTACAAATCATGGCAACAAGGTATAATAGATTTGGAGATAATTAGTCTCCATAACACCTTGTTCCAGCGTGGATTCTTTTGGCTAACACATTTGCCTCCGTATTCAAATGACATAATATATGAAAGAATTTTATTTCCTCAAATTGCCTCAATTTCCTAGAGACAGAGTGTTGTGTGTCGCGTTACTTCGAGTTTCCTTGGTTTTTTGAACCTGTTTAATTATCAACATTCAATCTCCAAATACCATTAATCATCAGATTCCTTTATCTATGATGATTTCGAACCCTTTCTAGAGAAGTAAATATTTTGCTAGATTATTAGTGATAATACCCAAAATATCTCTCTTTGATCATTAAAATAAAAGATTATCTCTCCAACATCTTTGCCAACCTAAAAATTAAATTATTATTATTAATAAAATAAATAAAATAACTATAATAAAACTTTTTTCCCTTATAAAAAAATTTAAAATCTAAAATTTTTATACAACAAAAAAAAATATTTTATACAAACAAAAATGAATATAAAAAAATTAAAATGAATATCCAATAGTGATTTTTTTGAATGGAGACTAAGATATGAACCTGGCTTATATTGAAGTTAAATTCCTCTTTCATTCTTTCCTTTCAAATATTTCGTAGGATGACATCAATATTAAAAAGTGAAATATAAGTCTTTCCTTCCAAATATTGCGTTGGACAATATCAATTTAAAAAAGTGAAATATATAATTAATAGAAACGTTGTCTTTTGAGCATCCTTATTAAAAAAATTTCTTGATTAGTTAAATTATTTAGGGAAGCTGTTACATGAAGAAAACTTTTTTCATTCTTTACAAATATTTGAGAGGATAATATTAATATAAAATAGTAAAAAAGAAATATATAATTTATTATTATTAATTATTATAAAATTTTATATTCTATATTTATTATTAATTTTTATATTTTTTTATTAATAAAATTTATTTTCATTATTAATTTAAGTAGGTTTAACATTTAAAATATATCTTTCTTTTTAAAAATAAAATAAGTTCAAATTCACAAATAAATAAAATTAATATGTTACACTTTTATATTATTATTTCATATTTGTGAATTCTCATTTACAAATTAAAAAGGCAATTCAAATCCAGAAGTGAAAGAATTTTGTAAAGGGCAGGGTTTTGATAATGTTGGATATATGCATAAATGGGGTAGGGCAGGAGGAATTTCGAATTTGAAGTATTTATTAAATGACAATTTATGTGAATATTTTAACATAAAATGTTTGTAGAAGTGAATTGTTTTTAATATATTTGCAAATTCTCAGTTGTGTGTAAGGGATATTTATGCTGACATGATTAGTCTGAATCTTGTGCACTTCTCTTTTTGTCCAATAGCATTTTAGAAATCAGGATGCTCTCCCAAAATGATATATTTTTCATCGCTGGTGTTTTATAATAAAAACTTATCTTGGGAGAATTTGATGAAGAGGCAGTGGCATGAGTCGAGTAGGTGCCTCATGTGCGGTATAGAGGAGGAAACAAATTTTCACATGTTCTTCCAATGCAACTCTCTCTTGAAAATATGGCAGAGCTTGGCAAGTCTTTATGGCTTCCCTCTGGTTTCACATGCTTCTTCTCAAGACGCTTTTGTTTGGTGGAGCCGGCAAAAAGAATCATGGAGACCGATCATTTTAATTGTCCTATGGTGTGCCTGGAGATGGAGGAATAATAAACTTTTTAACAATGCAAAGGAGCCTCTGGAGGATATTTGTCAAAGCATAATTCTTATTTATGATTCTATACCCAAAATCTCTTCAAAATTGAATGTTGTCAAAAGAAATGTGCAGGTGACTCCTTCACTCAGGTCCCCAAGGGCCTTCTTCAATGGCGCGTCCCAACAAAACACTTGTGGAGCTGGGGTGCTCATTCATTTGGACGAGAATCTTCAATATAATCTCTCTTGGAATGCAAGTGAAGGAACAAATAGCCTGGCTGAGGCAAAGGCCCTTGCGGGTCTCCTCGCTTTCTGTTGCTTTCTTGACATTCAGGCCATTTCTATATATGAGGACTCCAAAACAATGGTTGATCACGTCAATGGTAAAGGCTCTGTCAGCGGCCCTTACCTCACTGTTTGGATGGATCGAATTATGGTTTTTTGAAACCGTATGCAGGGGTCTACAATACAACACATCTACAGAGTTTGGAATGAGAGGGCGGATTGCCTTTCTAAGGAGGCTCTTCTTATGGAATTTGGTGCATGGTCCTTAAAGATTTCTGATGGCAGGGAATCCTATATCATTCAGGACTTTTGTATCCCGGGATTTTGATTTCTCTATTTTGGTTTCTTCTGTGTCTTTTTTGTCCTATCTCTTCTATGATCTATCCTGGCATCTGTTAGAGCTGTTATGTCTATATCTCTCTCTGTTTTTTATCTCAACTGATGCTGGAGTTGTCTTGTGTCCTGGCTATCTGCTCTATTGACTCATCCTATGGGTTATATGTCCTATGACCTTATGTTTTGTATGTTTGCTCTATTATACAGACTCAATATAATACAATTCAGCTTTTCTTTCTGAAAAAAATATTAGCAGATAAGAATTGTTTTTAATTGTATTGGATAGAAATATTACTATCAAACATTAAGCAACAAATAATTAATTTGTTTATTAGTTATAAATACATTATGTTACTGTCTTGCCAAAATATAACTATAAATATATATCGCCAAAGTCCAACGATATACATATACCGCTTTGCATTTATAACCCATTAGCAAACTAGCAAACTGGTTATTTTCAGCCATAACATTCAATTTTACCCGTCAAATTCCCTGCCTTTTATGGGCCATGCTGGTTATTGTCACCCCTAATTCCATCCCTGAATGGGAATGAGCGGTGTGTAGGAAAAGGGGTTCTGCTGACGTTGGAACAGCACGGGAGAGTACCGATTGAGAGCGTGGCTTTTGCAAAAGCAAAAAGGTCAATATCCCTTTCACATCACTCCTTGCTTTCCGTGAATATAATCTTCCATCGTTTGAAATTTGATTTTGCTGCAACATCTGCAGCAGGGAATCAATAGATTTTGTCATTTCTTTACCGGCAGATTAGATATGATTTTCAGAAATCAAAACTGAGTGAGTGATTTATTTAACTAATCTAAAGCCGAAAGTCAATTAGTTTAGTTAAAGATAATTTCTCATATTTAACTAAATCTGTCACAAGTCCACTTACAACATTTGACAGATCCTTTTTACCCCAATTCTCACATCTCAAATAGTCCACCGCAAAGTTGAAATTGAGATTAAAATACTCAATACAGTATTAAAGATCATGAATAATGTAATGCCAGTAAAAACACAGGAAGCAGCCCTGCTTTTGGGTGCCATATCTGTCTCTGCAAATGACAAATCTGGGTTTAAACCATACATAGATCTGTATTTAGAGAATCTTCTGGACATAAGCATTCATTTTTATTTAAATCTGAGAAGTTGGTATATACATCTAGCTGTGACAAGGGCCATGATTTCATGCACTGAAAACATCACCGGACAAGTTTTACATAGCCCTCCAAGCAATTACCAACAATAAGGAAATCAACTATTTCAACCCAACTCCTATGAAGCTTTGGGCATCTGTACTCCATGAGCTGCAAATTTATTTCACCACAGCTGCAATGGAAAATTTCCTTACACACCCATACAGAAGCACTCTTCAATGATCTATATTATAGATGGCCATAAATAAACAGAGACTGGTTTTCAAGATTCAAACTCTAGTCTCTCACAAATTTATATCTAGGGAACCATCTTGATAATCAAGTGGTGATTATGTGTTTAATCATTCCCATTAATTAGGCTGGGAGCATAGCGTTTCCCACACTCAGGCAGGCGAGTAGGATAGCGCTCTCGGTCCTTGCAGTAGTTGTAGACCAAATTGTTTGTCTGAATCGACTTCATCCTCGATCTCTCTTGGCTCGTTAGGCCTCCTGTTCCAGTTGAAATGAGAGAATTGGAGAATGTGGCTGAGCATGTGGAGTCTGAAACAGGGCAGCCACTGAGAATGAACTTAGAGAACTTAGCAACAAATGGCTGATATCTGTAATCTGCTCTGTATTTGCCATTTTCAGTAGCCCAAGAGGAAGCATCCCATATTGATCCATATACCCAAAGTGGCCTCAATGGATAAGTAGATGAAATTCTTCTTGGGTACTTTCGGATAGCAATATCATCTACATAGAAGCTGCCATAGATCAACATGGTGAGTTGGATCAGAGCTGCAATGCAACCAAAAACTACATAGAATTTTACACAGAAATCAGGCTTACATGATGTAACTTGGAGTCCAGAGAAGGCTGTAGTTATGGAAGTCTTCAGTTGGGTCAAACCAGAGATGAAACTTCAACTCCCTGCCTGTGAGAACCTGCCCATCCCCTGTTCCATTTATGTAAACATTGGTCTGTAAGGTGTAGGGTTTTCCTGGTGTTGTCCCCAGGAACTCAATGTCTATTTCGTCATGGTGACCTGGGTACTCCTGGTTATTGGAGAGCTGCAAAGGCACACAGAAATACTTGCATGTGATCATTGTACAAAAATAGCAGCTCACACACAGCTAGACCAGTCTCTCCTTGGTATACATATGATCAACGAACATAAACCCATCTCTCAGATGTACCTTGATATATACCTATAAGACGCTACTCTATATCTGATAAGTACCTTCATAAATACACATAAGAGACTACAACAGGTTCATCTCACACACTACATAGATAAGAGATTCATATATCAATTTGGTTTGGTATTTGACTTGACAGTGACCTTAAAATTAGAAGATGATAATGATAAAAACTCTAATACAAACCAATCATCAATATCAACAGACTCACTTAAATCTGCATTCAGCATATAGAAATACCATGCACCTCCAAATTATTATTTGGGTCTTATGTAATATGCATCAGCCACCATGTTTCTAAAATGCAGCTCCATTTTCTTTATGCAACTTGAATGACATTAGTAATCCTCACGTACAAACCAAGTTCCAGGAAAAGAGAATTTAACGCTGAGATGCAACTTACATAGAGTGCTGCAATGACTCCAGCTGTATAACCTGCCTGTAGCTTAATAGCAGCACTGAAGAATCCGGACTTATAGGCCTCCAAAGACTTGAATCCACTACCTGAAATTATTCAACAACAGATCTCTTGGATTAGGAAGAATACCAGAGCTAACTGATGAGTTAAGGAGAATCCAAAACCATGGCTGACATCCATAGTCAGGGAGACAAACACTCTTTAGACTGCATCACATTTCATGCAAAAATTAGTTATTCTACCTAAGGATAAACCAAACTAAATTAACCTGAAGAACTGTCAAGCCAAATTGTGGTAGAGGACTCATCCTCTGACACTTGCTGATGCTGAGGACCCCAGAGATTAGAATAGCCATTATAAAAGTTTATGGTCTGGAACCTGGAGGTCACAGGAATGTGCTTCTCAGACTCTCCATGTACAGGGATAATGGAATTTAGAAGAGTGAATATTATGAGAACAGCTATAATATTCATACAGGATCTGGGTTGCAGAAAGGCTGAGCTACTATACTGTGAGGATGTGCCGGATGTGCCCATGGTGGAAAACAGCTCACAAGCTTGGAAGAGTGAAGGTACTGAAGCAGTGTGTTACTACGTATGGCAAACTGTAAATAAATAGAAGAGAAAGGAAGAGAAGGGTCACATCAATAAAAGAAAATTGTGCAATCTACAATGCCTTGGTACAGTTCATACCCCTGAACACAATCAATCCTTCTAGTTTTGAAATTTGACTCAAGTCATTATGGAGATTGAATTCGTGATCAAAACACAAAACATAATATGATGAAACATGTGAAACGAGAGATACTTTTTCAATATTACAGAATATATTTGTATATTTTTAAAAAATAATAATAAATATGTAAATGTATTTTTTTATTTTTTATAATTTTATGTGGGGAAGTGAAGGCTTTGAGAGGGTTAGAATTACCCCAGGGAAAAATGTGAATCAATAAAAAAAAAGTCACAAAAAAATTGTAAATTAAAAATTTAAATTTAAAAGAGGGGTAGTAAGGAGATTGAAAAATTTTTGTTCTGAGAATTAAGAAGAACATAAATATGTTTGGAGTTTAGGTCATGTTTTTAACAATGTTGTTAAAACCTATTTCTTATATTAGAGTTTGAGGTAAATGTGAATCTAAGAATTCAGAAGGTGATTGTTTTTAGTGATTCCTTCAAAATAATCCATCATTTGTATTCAAGGTCTTTCCTATACAAAGTTAAGTTACATTTTCAAGTAGATATTATCAGTTGTATAAGTCTATCCCCAGGAAGAAATGTTTCCATGTTCTCAAATCAAAGAGATGAAACAACTCCAAGAACTGATCACATGGCTAATTTGTGGTCAAGGCTAAATCAATGTAAACATTTTGATGCTTTGTAAATTTTGATTTTTGTTAGGTTAGTGGTGGAAAGTGTACAAATAGAATATTGTAGATATTGTGGCATTTTGTTCAAAAGCTTCAAGGTCAAAATGATGATCATTGATACATACTCCATTCCTATCAAGTCCACTCGTTTCAACTTGCTTAAGTAAATGATGTATCTAAATTGATATTTAACTTAATATATTTTAATATAATAACTCCTGAAAAATAAAGAAATATAAACATAAAAATAATGATGAATTTATTTTAATTTAATATATAATTAATCACCGGTTTAAATATATATTAAAATTTAGTAAAATATATGTTTGATTATTTAGCATGATATTGTTAAATTGTCGAACATTTGGATTAGAATGGGATCCATCTTCCATCCCACAAACAATAGGGAGTGTAACACAATATCAACAAAAATTTAATATCAAGTATTACTAACATTATATTACAATTTTCTTCCCTTGCCATTAAAAACTTGTACAAATAATAATAACAACTCTAAGTAATTAATTTTTTAATATTAATAAAAAATCTGATGATTAATTTTTTATTTTAATAAAATATGAATTGTTATTTCTTTAATATTTATTAAATAAAAATAGTCTAATAATATTAATATAAGTTTTTAAATTTATTATATTATTTAAAAATAAATTTCTTTATGGTAATTTTTAAAAAATTGTTATTCATCTTTGATTTATTCCTATTAAATGATTAAAAAGTTACATATTAGACAATTTGTCCCATTTTGTGTTGGGATTATAAATTTAAGTTAATTAGGTTTTTTAAAAACATTTGTATCATATATGTAGTTAATTTGTTTTTTATTTATTTAAAAAAAAAATTTATTATTTTTGTGTGTTGTTATATTTCTCAAGTACATTTTGCTTCTTGCTCCTGAGATGGGTGGAAAATGTCACCTGAAACATTGCGCTCTTCAAACAATACACACAGATTCAGAAGTTCTCAATAACAATATGTGAAGATGGGTGAAATGTTCACCTGAAACATTGCGCTCTTCAAACAATACACACATATTCCAGAAGTTCTCATTAACAATATGTTACCGCTTGTAGAAACATACATGTTATAATATAAAATTATTTTTATATAAAAATAATTATATAATAAAAGATGTTTTCAAAATAAATCATTTTTATATAAATATTATAATATATTTAGTTAAATCTAATTACATAAAATAAAAAATTTATTTCCAAAATATCGATTTTTAAATCATTTTAAATAAAATAATTTGAAAATATATTTAACTTTACATTTTAAATATCATTTTAATTTTTAAATTTATGATAATTTAAGTTTATCTTGAAGATGAATCATTTTTGCTGGTTCGAAACGTCGATCTAAAAAACCTAATGCGATTCGAAACGTTGATCTAAAGAAACCTAATGCGATGAATCAGAGGATCTACATAATTATGAAAATCGCAGAAAACTTAAAAAACAAAATTAAAAAAATATTAAATTTTCAAACCCATTTAAACATAAATAAAATATTTATATTACATATTTTAAATAAAATAAAATGGTATTTTACATATTTTATAGTGTTTAAGTGAAATTTGAAAACCAATTTGAGATAAGATAGACTCTTCTTTTGATAGATCCTTTTCCCTATTTTTTTTCAAATTTACTACATGCCATGCTTAATAACGCAGTGCTTTGGTTAATACACACTCTTCCAAGCTTGTGATGCATCTTTCCGCTTTGGTTAATACACACTCTTCTAAGCTTGTGATGCATCTTTCCACAATGGACAGGGTGTCTTAATATAAATCAACAATCGAGATCATATAGGACAGGGTGTCTTAATATAAATCAACAATCGAGATCATACATGAAATGGATGAATGTTGTAGTTGTTTTCATATTATTCACTTTTATCAGATTTAATTCTCTATGAAAATAGAGAAAAGTATGTGATACATTCTTGTGACTCCTAATTAAGTTTGATATCATAAAGTTTTGCCATGGCTTTCTAATCTACGGGCTTCTCATCATTAGCTGCTGTCTTGGCTTCATGGCTCAGGAGGCAAAGTAGAATAAGGAATTATTTATAGAAGATAATGGATTTACATATATATTTGATTGATTGTGTGAGGTTGGTAAAGATTTTTTTTGTGATTTTGAATATAATATAGGTTTTGATCTGATTACTTTTATCCATGTTTTTCTTGTGATTTTGAGTATAACACAATTTTTGATATGATTTTTTTTATTTAAGAAATTGTAGGCAAAAACACATGATTATGAAGTTAAACTCACATTTTATACATTGATATGTGAGTTTTAAAATATATGCTTATACAACAAGTCAATTAACAAATGAAAAATATATTGAAATACATCAATTAAAGGTATAAGGTTTAATACCAAGAAAAAAGGTTATTGTCTTAATTATTAAGGAGATATATACAATTTTAGTATTATAAAGATAATAATAAACATAACTAAACTATTTTTCTTATCATTTCAAAAACTTTTGGATGGTGATTATCAATCTTGTAGGGGAAAATGACAAGCCACTAAGTTAAGTGTGGTGGTGGACTACCAAATGTTGGTCCCTATGTATGACATTCCACTTGGAGGAGTGAAAATCTCTTTTCATACTTGAGTGGATTAAAAAGTTGGTCACCATTGCCATGAACTTCATGAGAAGTGTTTTATGGAAGTGACAACTTATCCACTTTAAAGGTCTATGTCTCTTTTTAATCAACTCATTATCTCCCAGAAAAGGGAAAATATTATAAAAATGGGCCCAAGTGGGATAGCTATTCACACATTCCACACAATTTGAAGGGAAATAAGAACAAGATGATTGTTGCCATGAACTTGAGAAGTGTTTTATGGAAGTGACAAAATATCCACTCTAGAAGTTTATATCTCATTCTAGTCAACTCATTATCTTATTTAAAAGATAAAATATTCTAAAAAGGGGACCAAGTGGGACAGTTGCTCACATATTCCACATAATTTGAAGGGAAATAAGGACAAGATGATGACCATTACCATGAACTTGAGAAGTGTTTTATGGATGTGATAAAATATCCACCCTGGAGGTTTATATCTCATTCTAATCAATTCATTATCTCCTATAAAATGGAAAATATTCTAAAAAGGGGCCAAGGTGGCATAGTTATTCACATCTTCCACATGATTTGAAGTGAAGTGACATCAAATTGGAACTTTAGCCTATTTTGCATTTCCATAGTCTAGCTTTTGAACATTTCCTACACGGAGTCCCTCCAACCCATGATGATGAATAAACTATTAGGTTGATTATAAGGAATGCCCCTCATAATATTTAGGGCCATATAAATACCTATACATTTATAAGAGTCATTATAGCAAGTGAGAGCCCATTCTCATCCTTAGTGATCTTAACAAGAAAGAATGATGACTCATGGTTGTTATTCATTCATTCTAAGAAACTAATAAAATCACCATCAAGGAAAGGTACCTTTTTCTAGTCATTGGTGAGCGTCTAGATGAGTTAAATATAGTTATGTTCTTCCCATGTTTGATATCATGCCAATATCTCATCAAATTAGGATAAGAGAAGAGAAAATTCTTAGAGACACCTTGGTCCAAAGTTATGAAGGTCATTTTGAGTTTCTAGCCATTCCCTTTGAGCTAACAATTACTCATCCCATGTTACAAAGCCTCATGAATAATTATTTTAGGCTCCTTTGAAAGTTTACATGGGTCTTATGAGATGATATTCTTATGCATATTAGAAGTTGGGAGTACCACCTTAGTCATGTAGAAAAGGAGCTTCAAATTCTAGGAAATAATCAAATGATACACACAAATCACCAACATGCATTTGTTAAGGACTGGTTAGGTACCTTGGTTATATAATAATTAAAGATGTAGACATGGTTGACTTGCAAAATATTTGAGTCATCATTGAGTGACCCATTCCTAGAAACATCTAAAAGGCCTTGAAGAATTCTTCGACTTGAAATGCTACTAGAAAAGGTAATTTGTCAAGGATTATGTATGTATTGTAACACCTTTGACCACACTCTTTAAGAAGAGTTCCTTCATTTGGTCAGTAGAGGCAACCAAAGCATTTTTCATCTTGAAGGAAGCTGCAATGATCACATCATTCCTTCCCATCCCATATTTCAATAATGTGTTCATAACATATTATGATTTTTTTTGGGAAGGACATCATATAATAGATACAATGATGTAAGAACAAAAGCCTATAAAGATTGGTAAAATCCACACAAGAAAAATATATGTTATCCATCTTACATGTAATTGAAAATAATGGCATTAATACCAAATGTAGAAGAAATTTAAAGTCAATACTAAACATGATAACTTAAATCATGTTATGAAGAAGAGGGTTTCCTTAGAAGAGCAATAGAATTAGGTTGTCAAGATGCACGTTCAAGGCTTGCAAATTATTCACAAAATGGGAAACTACAACATGATTGCATAGCCCTATCAAAATGAGCAAGGGAGGAAGTAAGCTTATGCTCCATTTCTTCTACTTCTATCATAGATAGAGAAAACAAGGAGGGAGTGGCAAGAAGATCATTTTTCTAGGAGAATATAGATTAAATTCAAACATGGTAGGATAATTTTTCCACTTTACTTGGAGGGATGACATCTTAAGTTACTAATAATATATGACTTATCTTTTACCTCAATCTAAATAATCAAGTTGCTCATGTCAAAAAAAAATCCCATGTCACCTCATTAGTCATACAGTTGAGATTCCTTAGAATGTATCACGAGGTCAAGAATTCCTCCTAGGAAATTCTTAAGATTGATGTTCCAAATACTATTGTAGATTTGAATCCTATAAAAAAAGAAAGAAAGGTGTGATTACCAGATCACTGGGACCACTTCAATACTTATCCATTCTTATGTAATGGTGGGAGGATATTTCAATGGATTTCATAACAAGGATTTCTAAATATGATTGTAGGGATGGAATATTAGTATGAGTTGACAACGGTCTCCCTAAATATTCCCATTTTGCAATATCTAATACAATATTAAAGCTAACCAAACTATAAAATTATTCGTGAAGGATTCACATGGACTCCTAAAAGTGATCATGAGCAACAAAGATCCAAAGTTCACAAGAAATTATGCAAAGAACTATTCAAGTTGCAGGACCATAATGGCTATGATATTTTCTTATCACCCTTAGATGGATGACCAATGGAAGTCATTAATAACTACCTCAAAGGATTCATTTGCTTCTTTGTGTCTAATATATAGTCATGATGGTGTAAGTGTCTCCCATTAGGCGAATGGCAGTAAAATACCACACACCACACACCAACCAAGATGAAACCTTTTAATTATATTTATGGATATATAACACTTGATCACCACTTTGGCATTGGGAGGTCCATCTGAACATATAGATTGTGGAGGATCAACAACTTGCATTCAACACTTAGGTCACTTTAGGGCACGGTCCAACTTGTAGAAAATAGGATGAAGCACCAATTGACCAATGACATAATGAAATGTAGCATGTAGTAGGTGGTTATGATTATCTTTAAATTCAACGTTATAAACAATCATCACTCAAGAAAAAAGAAAAATATAAGTTGGTTTGTAAATTATAAAAATTCTATAGGATATAATATAGGATCAAAAGTTTCTTATGCCTTAGAGCTACCTCCCACTACACATCCACATATTGTTTTTCAAGTCTCTGGTCTTAAGAAGGTAATTGGACAACACATGAACACATAAACAATGCCTCCCATTCTATATGAGAAAGGTGAGGTAATTCAAAAACCATAATTACCAACCATCAATCTTGGAACATGCCACCTTCACAACATATCTATTTTCAAACATCACATAAAGTGGAAGAACTTACTTATGCAAGATGCAGTTGAGGAAGATGAAAACATTATATAATGACATGCTTTGAGGATTTTATTCTTTGAAGAGGAGAAGCATGTATTTTTTGCAAAGAAAACCTCATTGGAAAACCCAAATGATGTTTCCTCACATTTGTTAGAATGTCATGTCTAGTAAACACAATGGCATAAAATAATGCAACTCAAAGGTATTTGAATTAGACACTTGCTAGCATATAACTAAATAAATGCACAATAACATTGAAAATAACCAATTCAGCTAACCCATTATAATATAAGAAAAATCATGTTATGTCCCTAACTATTAAACATATTTCCCACCATACTTATTATCATCTTATAATAATATATGTAAATAAAACATGTGTCATACCCATCACCTACTTTCTTCTATTTTGCTTCACTATCTTATTAACACCTTCCGTTCTATTTAAAACTTTTATGAGTAATTCTAATATGTAAATGTACCATGTCTCATACCATCACCTGCTTTCTTCTATTTTGCTTCACTATCTTATTAACACCTTCCATTCTAGTGAAGATATTCTTAGTGATACTTTAAGTTCTTCAAGTTATAACTAAAAAGAACGGGTATCATTTTCCATTAAAAATATCCAAAGTGCAGGCCATAAACTGATACATATTCAATCCATATTTCTTCCACAATATTCAAACATTTTATTGTAAATAAGTTATCCTCGTACAATTTCCAAAAAACACTTAGGATCTCTACATACTTGCAGTACATATCCTACTATTTTAAACTTTTAGGATAACTACACGTATTCCGATTTTCCAGATTGACCTGAGCTTCTTCTTCATCCTTCTCGAGCTGAGGTGACGTCGCCTCTTCCAGACTGGTGCTCACATTGACGGAGTCTCCGGTTTGCTCAGCTATATTAGGTTGGCCCTGCATCATATCGTCTGGTGAGTTGTCCCGATCCTTTGCTTCTGAACCGTGAGCTGCCATAGCCATTCCTTCTACTTGGAATGTCAACCTGTCAACTTCCAACTGAAGCCTATCCATTTTAGATTCCAAGGGTCCAATTTTCCGCACGGATAATTCACTGCGTGCCCGCATTTCCTCCAATATTATTCTCGCTAGACAGATTGATAGATTGGCTGCATAATCCAGCGCACCTTCTTGTTGATTTCCTTTGCTAGTTATATCGGTAGGAGTTTCATTGTTTTCCACTGTAGACACCCTACGCAATGCACTTCATGTTCTACAAGAGAGTATGCCACAACCCTCCAAATTTGATTTCCCCGAACTGCTGTTCCGCTTTTCACAATTTCCATCGTTCACATCCCTTCTCTCATGATATGTCCCTAGACTGAGAGGGCCATCCTTAAGTCGTTCACATCCCTTCTCTCATGATATGTCCCTAGACTGAGAGGGCCATCCTTAAGTTGACTGTGAGGATTCCGGGATTTTACGGACATAGATGTGAGTTAATTTTTTAACTTTCATATCTATCCAATCTAGAAATCTGCAATCGACTTCGACTTAAACTCACCTGACTAGAAACAGGTAGCCAATTTCATCATGCCCAGGACAATCTACATTTCCAATTTCATCATGCCCAGGACAATCTACATTTCTACTTGAGATGTCCAAGGAGAACGCACACTTATTTCTCAGTGTAACTTCAGTTTCGTTGGTGCCTGCCTCCACCTATCTGGTATCTAGTGTTGTATGACGAACATGTTTCGTCTACAAATGCTATTGCAATCCCCAACGTTGATCATTCACCTCCATTGCATAAGGTTGTTACGTACTGAAGCCACGGGGAGATGATTACATCATCTATTCAGATTAAATGCTTCTGCTTCCATTCTCTAGGCTATTATAAATATGGAGCCTTGTAACATAATATTTAAATTGTTCGATCCTGGCATTGGTTTGTTTTCATGAGCCCCATCATCTCTCTTGGTTAGCCAAGAAGTCAGTTTCCGTATTGATATTTCTCTTGATGTGAACAAAATTTATCCTCATAATTTTGGTCAAAATAAATAAAGTTGAGATCAAATTTTGTTGGTAGCTTTTTGTAATTTGGGTTAGTTGATTTATTACAATTATTGAGTTCTCAAAGACTTGTAATTGATGTATACTTATGGTGTATGCTAAATTCAATCTTTTTCATAAAGCTAGATATTTAGCTTAATTGTTTGTCATTTTTTCGATGCCTAAGGTGAATTTAGTTTCCCTTTTTTCATTGAGGCGAAAAATGCCAAGTCCAATCTTTTCCATAATGCTAGATATTCAACTTGATTGTTTATTGCCTCTTCGATGCCCTAAGTGAATTTAGTCTTCCTTTCTTCATTGAAGCAAAAAATAATTCCTCCTGCTCTTACCTCCCCATTGAAGTTATAACTATTATTAATAACAAGTTTTTCCTTTAACTATGAATTCCCCCATAATTAATCCAACTTAGCTTCCTACCACATTTTCAACACATTAATTTATCCAAAGCTCTCTTTCTTTCATTTAAACAAATGGGGAGTTTCATAGTCCCCACATGGATTATCTTTTTTTGAAGCTTATTTGTGTAGAGTATATAATTAAATCATTCATGAATGACATGTATCCCATGAGCATTATTCACAACGACTATTATAATCCATGTGATCTATTTTCATATTATGAATATATTGTGTAGGTATTGTTTGATTATACTCATAATTAACATTATCAAAATTGATATAACCTAAGCGATGCATTTGGATTGAATAAAGAAGGTAGATTAGGAAGATAACTATATCACATCTTATCTCCACTCTATAGATTTAGTAACTCTTGTACATCTTGATCTTTTTCTTGAATATCCCATGACGAGTGATTTCTCCCTACTCACATCCTATCACATTCAAGGGTTGTGATACTCTAGAACTAATCCAGGACTAGGGTTAAAACTATTAAGAGAATTATGTTATTCACTCATAATTCAAAGAAAATTAATTAGAAAGAAGAGAAAGGCTTGTGGTTATCTTTGTAAGAGGAGGGTCTTAAGTAATAAAGGATGAGAATAGGAGTCTATTATAAGTGAAACCAAAGAGAAGTAGAAAACATAGTAGTGGGAGAATTCATGCATACAATTGAGGACTATCGATTATGAGATTGTCTATAAGAGTGGGGAATTATGCTTCTAAAGAATAATAATACTTTGTGCAATGTACATCAATCCTAATCCAAATCCCAAGGTCCTTTACAGTTTGGAGATCAACCGTTTGGTAATTGCATATTAGAGAAGATTATACTAACCAAATTAGGTAGCAATATGTTGGGGATGTACATTCCAAAAAATTAGGAATTTACATTCCAATTGAATTGGCAACATGTGCTACTAACCTCTTAGTTATAAACTTCAATGTAGGTGCAAATTTTTTGTTGTAATTAGTTCCCTCTTAGGGATATCACTTTCCAACTTGAGATTCATCAAATCCACTTTTTAAAGTACACATAAAGCTAAATATGTGCATAGATCGACAAATGATTGGCTTGAATGAGCTCTGAGATTTGAAATATATTGCATCCGATTTTGTTGACCACTACATTTTTACTATCACAATATGAGATATTGTGGGTTTTTAATCTACACTTGACATAAAAATGCCATTCTTGTTTATTAAATTTAGATTAGTAAATAAAATGCTTCATTTACTTCAAGTTTAATAAAATGTCTTACCTGAAGAGAA
>APFE030561667.1:6145-31711 GCA_000404065.3 Pinus taeda | reverse complement strand
ACATTCAACACCACAAATATATTTACATGATTTTACTAACTACCTTACTACTTAAAACAAACCAACAAAAATATGACAAATAAACCACCTCTTCTATCAATCTATTACTTCTATACATTCTCCAACAAAATTGGCTTGAATTCAATAATCACATCCACTGTTTGGCTTAACCCATTGTAAATGTGGGGAATTGATGTGATGAAAAAACACTAACAAAATTGGCTTGAATTCAATAATCACATCCACTGTTTGGCTTAACCCATTGTAAATGTGGGGAATTGATGTGATGAAAAAACACTATAGAAAACCCAATGTCCTTAAATTATTGAGGGCCCAAGAGGAAATGGTAGCCCCATAAACCTTTTGAGATATCAGAATCATTTCTAAATAAACAAATGTCAAATCTATGAAAACAATGCACAACAAAGTAGTGTCAAATCCATGAAAACAATGTAAAAGCAAGAAGGGAAAAAAAACCTATAAATTTGTGATCACACCCTTGACTTTAGGGACCTTTGGGTCCCTCTCTGGTATTTTATATTCCAGTCAGAATCCACCGACGGCCAAGAACCATATAGTGCCTTTCTTTATTGTATTCTCCCTGTCTCTTTATGGCGATGGCCCTCCATGGCTCCCTTGGTCTGATTCCCAAAGAACACTGTCCACTGATTTTCTTTTGTACAACACCCATCAAAATTTATCATGGAGGGCCAACGACTGTACAGAACTGATTGAATTGATAACTATCTTATGAGAATACATGTGACCCCCATGGCCTCTGGTTCAGAAAGCGATATGGCAGATACTGACGAAACCTGAAAAACTTTATGAGTAAATTGCAGCAGAACTGGGCGGAAAATCATGGCAGTCTTCTTTTATTTCAGTGTTCGTGCTGTACGTCTGTGATACATTTTGTCGGCTGTAACAGGACTGTATCACTGTGTACTTGGGTTTAGATGAAATGTGGAGCGTACATATGTGAACAAAATGAAGGAAGTTGCTTGGCCCTGCATATTTTTGTGTAAAATTACTCGTGCACGTTTCTGCAAACCCTGTTCTATGGAATTGGCTTTCTACCATTTGTGTAAATTGGCGTGAGAGGTCACAATATTTGTTGTCACTGAATCAAGCAAGTGTCCATACCATTCGTGTAAATCGGTGAGAGTTTATAATATTTGTCGGTAATGAATGTATTAGTAATTTGTTCAGTAATCCAAGCAATATCAAAATCTAACTTCACATATCAGTGAAGAAATCCAATGATCAAACTCAAGCTTATGCTTTTCTAGGTTAATGCTAGCCCACAAATGGGGAATGTAAAAAATGTCCATTATTGGAGATTTTAGGATTATTATTGAAACCTTAATAAATAAGACAATGCCAAAAGATGTGCACTTGAAAGCCACTATTACAAACATTTGGGGTTACTAAAGAAATTCGATTCATATGCATTACACCATGTTTTAAGATAACACAATCAACTAAAGAAATTCGATTCATATCCATTACACCATGTTTTAAGATAACACAATCAACTAACAAACTCCTTGGCTAATATTGGCGTTTCATTAGCCTTGGATAAATTAAAATAATGACCAATTTTTCATTCTACCCCATCCCATAAGCTTATGGAAGAAAATATTGAGGTAGAATTTAATACATATTGGGAGTGCCAAAGTGACATTAATATGGTTAAAAGGACATGTAGTGATGAGCTTATATAATCTTGGTGGAGGGCAGCATTAGTGCTTCCATTATTGGGCTTTGTTTGCTTTGGAGTGCAAAGATTACTTTGGGAGTGTGTCAACAATCCATTCATTTGGTTATGTAGGCATTACCTATATCAGGGGTTATATCCTTTGTGCCATCGAAGGTCAGCATGGAACCTACAAGTAGGGATGCTTTAATTGGTAATGAAATTTGTTCATGGTTCATTGTCTACGAAGTCATATCAAAGGGGCAACACGATGGTAGGATGGGTACAACATGAAAGTAATCCAGACCTATGCTGTCCATTCTTTTAGGTGTATAACTTGATTATACACAACCTCCATCTTTCAAAAAGGAAAGGAAACTCAAAGGCTAGGTAAGAGGCACCTTTGCATTATTAGTTTGGAAAATCTTCGCTTTTCTCCTTTGTTAAGATTAGAATATAGTGGTTTGTTGGATGCGAGCATACAACATATTCGTTTAAATTTCTTGGAAATTTAGGGAGAAATTTAATACTGTTTAGTTGAGTTATGTGGTAATTCATTAGCTCTAGACCAAAAAGAAGCTTCAATTGGTGTTTATAGCATGCACCTTGGAAAAAATGCAATTATATGGATTAAAAACTTAGAGATGTTAATTGTTTGGACCAATGATTTTGAACTGTGGTGGAGGTTGGCAAATCGGGCTCCAAAAGGTCTACTTGTCTCTCTTGCTTGGAATTCTATGTGGTATTTGCTTAGTTGGTTGGGAGGGGGGGTTTCACTGTGTTATTAGCTCAATTGGTTGGGAGTGAGGGTTTCTTTTGCGAGGTTAAAGTCATGATATAAGATAGTCTGTGGGGAATTGTCGACTCTGATTAATTGGTGATTCTAGTTGGAAGAGCCAACATCTAGAATTGAAGTCCATATGAAGAGGTTGTTGAAAAACAAATTGTTCCAGACAATGACATACAAAATACTTGGTGAACAATAATATAGCCAAATTCAAGTCAGCCAACAAAAGTTTGTGGGGATAAATAACTCAATTATGATCCTATTTAGTTTAAGTAGTGGGCACAAAGTGAAAAAGGGGCGAGTTAGAACAACGCTACGATTTCACAGTGAGGAATACAAGCAGATAATGAAGCAAATCACTCAACTTCACTTCAGGAATAATTTTTTCCTTTGCAACCGTGTCATAGCCAATCAATGTCTAGTGTGATCATTGCTATGGAGATGTTGATTTAACATGGGGGTTTGATGCATAGAAATGAGGATGGGATTTCAAGCTTTTGCCAAAAAATCAAAGAGTTCCATAGTTGTCTCAACAAATGAACCTCAAAATCCTCTTTCTCAATTAATACCATCAATAATATTGCACAAAATTTGCCTAATCTAAATGTAGCAGTGTTTCCTTATATGGGGGTTCTGGGCCTACTCATGTTATTCCCCCTCCAGATAAATAATATGCTATTATGTAAATGATGTCTAATTTTGTATGTTTTGTGGAGTATATACACATGTAAGAACAATAATGTAGATATCAAAGAACTCAAAGTTTTTTTACATAGTGGGCATTCCAAAGATGGATAAGAATATGAATGAGTTAATAAGACTAGTCCCTCTTTTGATGTATTCGCTGTGTCCACAACATAGATTTGCATTAATACAAATGTTATTTTTCTCGTTTACAAAAAAATATCATATTGAGTTAATTAGAGTAATAATATAAAGATAGATTTATGAATTAATATAATAACATTGTCCTTCAATTTGATATTAACATTTTCATTTTGTACTTCCATTAATCAAAAGTTTCAGATATTTAAAAACATTATTGATCCAATATTTAATAAAATATAGTTTGTTATGCATTTTAAAGCTTTTCGCAGTATATTTTTAAGTTGAAGTGTAAAATATAGTTTGTTATGCATTTTAAAGCTTTTCCCGGTATATTTTTTAGTTGAAGTGTAAAATATAGTTTGTTATGCATTTTAAAGCTTTTCCCGATATATTTTTCAGTTGAAGTATGTGCGTGTGTGTGTGTGTGTATATATATATAAGTCAATTAAGGTAATGATATGAATATAGCTTTATGAATTGATGTGATAGTATGGTTCTTCACTTTGGTATTAACATCTTCATTTTGTACTTTTATTAATTGCTCTTTTGATGTCATATTGTCCTTCGGTTATGGTAGTTATCTATTTAAATAGCACATTTTTATGTTAAAATTTTGTTCCACCTTACATGTTTTGTCATCTTCTTTTATATAAAGTAATATTGATTATTTTAATTTCAATTTAAAAAATTACTAAAATACAAACCTCTTTTCTTTATTTAAAAAATTAAATTAAAAAACATTAATATTAAATATCAATTTTCTATTTACCTTTCTTTATTTTGTGAGTATCAATTCAATCTAGACTATATTTAAAAAAACATCTTTTCTGGATAAGTGCTATTGGTTTTATCTACCCTAAACTTCACTCTATCAATAACCATTATTAAAATTTAATCCACCAACACTAATAGTGATTAAATATACAAGGGGCAAATGAAAAATATTCATATATATATATGGGGTAAATAGTGATTAAATATACAAGGGGCAAATGAAAAATATTCATATATATAGAGTATATATCAATCTAACCCAACCCAAAACCCCACTACTATCTAGTTACCTCAATCACTATTATGAAGATTTAATCCCTCAACATTAATTACGGTTAGATATACATAGGTTAAACGACAAATGCTCATAAGTACATGTGTATATCAATCTAATCCAAATACTCATATGTACATAGTGTATATCAATCTAATCTGACCTATTGGTAGTTAGATCAAAGTTCCCTTTATTATTAGAGTAGGTATTGCCTTGCCATCCCCTTGATTGACTTTATGAGCTCCTTGCTTGGCATGGTCTCTCTTGATTGGACCATGGCTATGAACATGTAAACATAGAAAGAGGGGCATTAAAACAAATATTTTTTTATCCTTTTGATCATGATTAGTGTCGGTGGATTAAATCTCAACACGCAAATAATCAATCCACATGAATTTTTTGTAACTAGGTAGAATATTTAAATCAAATGTGAGATGACATATCCTAACCTCTTATGAGATGCACCCTTTGTACCCTAAGACATTGCTACCCCACAAAATTAAATTGCAAGACTTACTTATGGGAGACCCAACATAACTTGCATGTGACATACCCTTTTGCATGTGACATACCCTTACATAGCATATGATTTAGCTCGAGTGTTACATAATATTTGATTTGATAGCTTGAGTGTAATGAGTTGCTACATAACATTTGATTTGATTGATTGATGATTCACAAGATCCATTACATGAAGAAGATAATTGATAACATTCTTGATGGTTAACCTTATTAATTAAGTATGCATTATTAATGGTTGATGTTTGAACTATAAAAGTCAAGAGTAAGTGATATTTTTACAATGATATGTAAATTAGATAATACACGGATATTGAGATAATGAAATTTGATAAAGGAAAGGAATAAATGGAATAATTCAATTTATTTTCTAAAGAAAATGGAAAAATAATAAAAAATCTATATATATAATAATAAAATGAAATATATAGTATATATAATTGTTTGTCGCACAAGTTTGAGACGATTGTAATTTAATTTGGTTTGAGAAATTACAATTTAGGGAAAAAATTAAGTTGTCAAAAATATTACGGATGTATTTGGCTTGGGCCACATCACCTTAACATAGTTGGATTTTGCCAACGAAGCTTTGCGAAACTGGTGACCTTCACATCACAAAGTGCCATAACCATACACCCTATAACAATCTATTCTACATCTCGTGAGCATTAAATTTTAAAATTTAATATAAAAAATTGAAATTATGATGTGGTGGTTATTATATTTAATGTCACTCTACATATTCTCTCTATATAAGACAGTGTTTAAGGATATTTTATGTGTTATATATATGAGATTTCAAGAAGGTGTAGTTATATTATCAATTTGAAATTTAAGTATTATGGTTCCCCTAGGAAGATTAGGAAGATGCAAGGATTGGTCATTCTAGTTTTTAAATTTTGAGTATGGTAAATATGTAAATAAACATCTAAATCATATATACATCTTGAAAAATTTATACATTATTTAAAGAAATAGTGCAAAGTGTTATAATAAGGAAGAACATAGATAAAGTAGTAGGAAACATCATTTCCTAAGAGATAGGTTGAAATTTTCTTTATTGAGGAATGTAAATGGGGGCACCTTTTTATTCAACATAAGTATTCCACACATAAGGCTTGAAATTCCATACAATACAGGAGAGAATATTGGCTTTTATTTCTAAGGAAAACCTTGTGGGGAAACCATTAGGCACTTCCCCACAATTCATAAATAATACAAAATGTAAACCACATTGGTAATGATCACAACACATAACTCATTAGGGACATCGATTGAGGCACAAATCAAATGCAAATAACTCATAGACTTGACCCTGAGACTTCTCACATGAAGCTCAAAGCACTCAACCATTTGATCTAGCTATAGCATGACTATGGTAGAATATTGATTTATGATTAAATACATTGAATTAAATATCTCTTATTTAGCATTAACTTTAGAGATTATGACTAGGTGATGTTTAACAACTTGGCCAACAACGTGAAAATTTATTTTGATAACCCTTTAAATTACATTACATACCCTAAATATTGCTCATGGACTCGATGGAGGAGTCATCTCTTCTTATGTAGTATATTATGTTAGGGGCACATTGTCATACCCTCCTTTATTAAGATCTTCATCTTTGAAGCAATATAGGAAACTAAGTAGTACAATTTTCTTATATTTGTGTTCATTTATATCCATATTGATTATCTATCTATCCATTATTGACTCTTATGCATGTTGAATCATAATGGTGTCTTTTAGTTGCTTTTCATTTTATCCTATGTATTGTCATAATTTTGGTAATTTCTTTTAGTTGTTCTTTTCATATACTCTCTCCTTAAATTTTGATTCAAAGAACATCATTGGTTATATTCCATCTAATATTTTGACATGTAATTACTTGTCTTTCTTGTAGATTTTTTTGTTAATTTGGATGTTAGTGCAATTCCACCTTAGATGGTTTCCTTTTATGGTCTACCACGTTATCATCAAATTTGTATTTTTACAAAATAAACACTCTAGCCTTTATGACTGTTCTTTGATTATTCTTGTTTTTGAATATAACCATATTTGGCTTTAATTCCTTGAGTTTCAGTGAAAACTCTACTTCTTCAAGTATTTTTTTGTTTACCCTCTTTTCTCTTCTTCTATCCCATCTCTTCTTGAAGTTGAATTGTGATATATTCATCAATTTCTTTTATACTTTTTTCAATTATTGTTTAAACATTTGTGATTCAACCTCATAGTTTGTTTATGATTTTTTTGCAAAGGACAAATTTCTATTCAGATATAAAAAAATTACAAAACATGAGAATGCTCATAACAATAAATAGATAGAAAATGATCATTTGGACTTATCAAAATCCATAACTTCAATTGCAATAGATTCCTTGCTGCTATTAAGAGAGTAGCTAGAGTTAGGGGGTATTCCAAGGTGAGCTTCCACATGGTTGATCCTTTTATCCAGGTATTGAAAAATGAGATGCATATTGTTTAGCACTAGGAAAACATCCTATTTAGCCACATTCATGTCCATCACAACTTTGCTTAATAATAAATTAAGGTGCCAAAAGATGTCAACAATATACATCTGCTGGTTGTACCTACCACAAGTATGGCATGTGTCACATACCCAGTCTCCCACATATGTTAGAGCTTTAGTGTTTGAAAAAATCAATGCTCTAACGGTTTCTCACTCAACTTGCTCAATTTCAACTTGAATGGGGAGCAAGGTGTTCTCATGATAGCATTGGGTGGAGCTAGCAGCTTGAGACCGAACCCACGAGTTTTCCTGCATGTATTGAGAATATTCCCCTCTTCTTACCTATGTCCTCTATGAGGCATAAATATCGACAAGGAAGAGATAGATCGTAGGAGAAAATGGAGCTAGAGAGGAGTAGGTGTATCACAATGTTTTCATTGATGAGAACAAGATGTCATTGATGTCAAAGGGGATGTACGGATAGTAGCGAGATCATCCTTGATGATCAAAGATGTAGCATGACTCTTCATGAAGTAGTATGACGACTTGACCTTTCACAATGTCTCATTACATGAGGATACAAGAGCTTGAAGTTATTTGAGTTTTTTATGAAGTTAAGATACTCAAAAGATATTACAAATAAAATAGTTTGTAGTGCTTGTTGATACCTTTCCAATGATATATTCTTCTTAGAAAAACTTCTCCCGTATGAGAAGTTATGGCTTATTGAAGATCAATATTGGTTAGAGAAAATCAAGGCCAAAATATAGGGCCAAAACCCAAAAGTTTAACTTGTTAAACAACGTGCAAGTTGGGGTTGGATCCACCATTAAACAGATAGATCAATGGCCACAAGTGTGTATAGTTGCACACTAGTTAACACAATTAAAGACCATGCAATTCTTAGATCAATTCATCATGTCCTCAACATATCAACAACTAGATGGAAGTAACGATGATTGATGTTTAATTACTCCCATCAGACCAAGAAGAAGATGAAACATGACATAGTTTCATTGGGAAATAATGTGGAGGATGATGATGTTAGCACACTGACATGGTGTCTTCGGAGGCTTCCATGTGGCAAGTAAAAATGACATTTTCAGCTGTCTAATAGGCACAAATTTTAGTGACATGTGTCCCACTCTTAGAGTACCACATGGAAGGTGTGATGCCATTGATAATGTTAGCATATGGATGTGCAATGACCCTTGGGTCCAAGCCATATGGGAATGGTATGATATTGTTTATGGAAAGGTCGAATTTGAACTATTACATGGGCACACATATGCATTGGTTCTGGACATTCGAGGGCTAGGTCATGGTCCTCCTAGATGATTATATGGAGGTTCTTATTAGCCGACTCTTAAGACCTAGAACCACCACACACCTATAAATATGCACATAACATTGGGCTAGTAAAGGAAAATGAGTTGAAATAGTAGTTGGTTCTGATGTCTTGAATGCAAGTCATTTTACGTCTAGTTATGGTTGTGATTAAAGGGATAATTCTCATTTCATTTGTCTGTCATTTTGGATTTGTTTGAATTTAACACAAGCATCAGGTTCTAGTCATTTGATGAAGGTCTTATTACAAACATGCCTCTAGTGAGGTTATTGCAATATTATGAACTGTTTAAATGGTTGTATGGTCAGATCATTGATGTGGAGAGAGGCCAAAATTCCAATAAATTAAACAAAAGACTTGGCAGAGGATCGAAGGAAATACTTATGCCCATATCTAACTATATTTAGAAATAACCCTATTTATAGGATGGGTCACATATTTCACAAATGAAAATACATATTGTTTGACGTGGAACCAATACACCATGAATTGACAACAACCACAATCAGTTGGCGATTAGTCGCCATGTGGAAAAAATGTGAGTTTGGTATGTGTATACAATTTGAAAGCCTAGTTCTCACACCTTGTTTTGTTAATAAATATAAGTCTGAAGCACAACCCTGTAAGCAACATGGAGTAGCTTGATTGGTAGTGCAAATGTGTGGTTTATTGGTGGTCGCAGGTTCAATTATGTTAAACAACATGGTCAATTTTTTATTTTTTACTCATTGAAAAATTATCGAATGATTAGTAGGTTCTGGTGACCAACACCAAAATTTGGTGACCTAAATGAAGTGAGCATGGAAAGGGGAAAATTATCGAATATTCAAGTTTGTATATGGTTTATTATGGTTATTTTTTATTCATGGAGTATGTTGTCACCTACTGCAAAATGTGTTTTCGGTTGTCAAAAGATTGAAAAAGAGTAGAAAATTTTATAGTCATCTTCCAAGCCACAGAATGAATCAAAGTCTAAATTGGACCCTCTCCATTAGAAAGTTCTTTGAACAAGCTTTCCAAAGATGTGTAGAAGTCCAAAAATGGACTCTTGGATCAAAAGATATGGTCTTTTGAAGTTTCAAGGATTCAAGCCTTAGGAAAGAAGGAATATCGGAGGTATGATATCAGATATCACATATCAGAAGTCCAGGGACATCGAATATCGACGATCACACATCATAGCTGTATGGAACATAGTTGCATTTCATATTAGAAGTCCAACATATTAGCGACCACATGTTGACAATCAAACATCGACACATCGGAGCTCGGAGGAGATCGACACATCACATATCGCAACATCAAAACTTTTGAAAGTGTCAGCCTTTTAAAATATGTGACAAGGGTAAAGCACCGATAGTGTTAAAACTGTTGGGTGACTCTAATCAAGGTTAACAAAGGATTTCATTGCAAAACCAAACGTGGACGTGCCCTTTTCTCTCTCCTCCAGTAGGACACGTGGTGACATATAATTGGTTCCGATAAAGCTATAGTGGCATCTGACGTGGCGATACAATAGGACACGTGGTAGGCAATTTTGGCGTTTTGAGGGGCCTAAGGGGGAATATCTTGGTGACACAAGTCACCACTTAGGAAGTTCCATGTGGAGTGATGATGTCATAATTGGAGGTCGCAAATCGGAGGTTGAGGATATCAATACTTTAGTGGATACTTGAAAAGTTCCAAAAAGGGGGCTCTGATATGAGCTACCACATAGTTGCAAGAAGAACTCAAAGAACCAAAGGTTTGAAGGCTTGGGCTGAGTACCAAGGGCCATCGATGACTGGGGAATTGAAATATCGCAACTCCCAAGTTAAATCCCCGATTGGAAACCACCGATGAGAGGGTCTCCGATATTTTCCTAAGCGCATGATTAAGAGGAATAAAGAACCAGGGGCGCAAAGCACTTTACAAAGGAAAAATGCTCCTCGGGAAGGAACTAAATGCCCTAGCGCCTTAAGACTAAGCCTCCGATCATGACCCTCAGTCCTATGGTTAGAAATGCAGGAAGGGCTAAACAAAATGGGCCAAAGGATATCAGAACTCGCTATTTTGTAATGTTTTTAAGAGTAAAAGTCCTGATAAGGAAAATCTAAGGTATAACATTCCGACAATGTTATAGGACATGATGGGATCTAATAGTTTAATGCAGAGAGTTATGTGAGGGATGAGTCGGTAGCTGTGATTTCACGACACCACTTAGGCCACCATAGTTAATCGCTCCCAACTCCAAAGAGTGTGGAATTCAAGAGGTTAAGGTGGAAAGCGACATGCGAACTGGATGAATCATTGTGGCAGAGACGTGGCTTGATCAAAGGCCACCACATGAATGACATGGAGATATTTTCCTTAGCCATCATTCAAATGTTCTTATTTCTGTTTATTCTGTAATTTTGTATTTTAAAGAAAGGAATCAAATCCTTTGTAACCATTTAGACAACAGAGCCTTTACATGCTGAGAAAGCTAGTCGATTAGACAACTGGAGCTTATTTTGTAACTATTTTTCAAGCTCTCCCTCTCCTTATAAAAAGAGGAAAGTAACACTTAATAAGGGTTCCAGAATTCTACAACTAAGCGGTTCGAATTCTATGATTCCACATTGGTTCTATTTGCCTGCTCACGAGGGACTTGAGCGATGCAATTGTTGAATGTAAATGGACTGATGATTTGGCCTCTATCTTGAAGGGTTAATGAAATTGTTTTGTTGATTCTAAGCAAAACAATGCGCAGTATGTTTTCCCTTCTGTATATCATTTCACGTATGTATTTCCTCTTCTGAAATTGTGTAATGAAGTTGTCGGTTTCACTCTCATTTATGGATGTATCTATGCTGCTAAGTAGTGAACAACACTTGTGTAAATGAAAAATTTGCTTGTGTTAATTTATAGCCTGTAGTACCTATGTGTGCACAGATTTACTATTTGTTGTTTGGTGATAAATGTGTCCATGAGGGATAGAACACGAGACGTTAATTTGCGCTCCACAATTTCTGCATTTTCACCTCTTCATTCTTCCATATTTTTGCTAAATATTGTTGTTGAGGATTCTATGTTCTACCCATCCCTATGCATCGATTTCCTTCCTTTCCTTCCTCCAGTTCACCTATACTACAACTCCATTATTAAGATGCCTATTTCTTTGTGTCAACCACGAGAAACAAGACATTTCTCTTTGAGATTAGCCATATTTACCCTATGAGTATTTAGTTCTATGTATTTTATTGAGTTTACCTTGATGAAGGACTATTGAACCAAGCCCCTAAATTATCCTTTTCCAATTACGTGAAATATGGAGTGCAATAGGAATCCCTCAGATAATCTTAAAAAACACTCCTCTCATATGCCTTAGGCACTAGTCTTCTTTCAACCCATAGGTTGTATCTAGGAGGCTTCTATATCTCCTAAAGCACTTATGTGACTGGTGATAGAAAAAGCTACACCATAGTCATTATTTATCCAAATTGAGATTCAAGAAAAGTTTGGCAATCAGATCTTTGTTAAAGCTTAGAATTGTTTCTTTTTTACTATCCTTTTTGTCATCTCATTTCACCTTTTTGTCAATATTCTATAACAAACTCAACATATTTGAGGTCAAGTTCAACTCCTACAAAGGCATTAACCATCCATATTTAAATTCTCCTTTTCTTAGTGAATTATAACAAAAGTATTCTTACAACAACCAAATCATGAGCATTCTGCAGCTGCTATTTGTTTCCGCAATAGAATCCATTGTTAGATAGGTTGTAGCACTCTAGTAAAAGGAAGAATACTACCAAAAGGTGGCAAATGGCTCCCATATAGATAACCACCTACTGACATCGCTTGGAAAGCTATGCGGGGTTAAGAAATATTGAAGTCAAAGGCAAATTCAAACTCAAAAACTTGATGTATCGATCCAATACAAGTAGTGGAGAAATAACAAACATCAAGCAAGCGAGACTAGAATTAGATGAACTGTCAAGATTATAGGTCGAAATAAAATCTCCCGTGACTTGCTTTTTCAATAGCAAGTCATAAAGAGATTGAACTCTAAGTTAAATCGGTATCGTAGGTGTTGAAATGATTCATATCATATCAACTTAAAACTCTTTCAAGTCGTTTTATAATTTGTATAAATGTTGTAAGTGAGACAAGAAACATAAGGCTTTTATTGCTAAGTTTATAACTCTTTTGTTGAGAAGACTGATGATACTTTGTTTCATAATATAAATCATTGTAATTTCCAATGTGCGTGTGAAGATCCTGTGATCAATAATTAACCTGCACTCACAGGGGGCCCCCCTACGAGCTGTGAGGTGTTATTCATAGTTTTATTTTGTTTTGAGCATTACATTTCTTTCAAAAATTTGTTTCCATTGTAGTTACATTTCTGATTGTTTTCATTTGGTTGTAGAGTACTCATAAAAAAAAGCATTAAAAATATTTCAATTGTTGAATGCATCTTCTTTCTAGCCACTTAATCATTCCATAGCTTAGATTGATTTCTTAATTGCTGATGAAACACTATTTAGAGGATAAATACACACACAAGTAACCATTCTCAAGTTGTAAATATTTTCATTTCGTTTTATGTAAGTAGATCCCTTTCATGCAATTAATCTAGAATTTCTTTGCTGCAATTTAGCATAAGAGTTTCCTTATGCAAGATAGTGTAGAATGGTTTGAATTCTGCATAATAGTGTTAGATTGTTTCTTTCTTGAAATTTGGCTTTTCAACATTTTACTTTCATACAATTAGAGGAAAGTTTTTGAATTCTGCAACTTAATATAGATTTTCAATTTTTGCAAAGAAGTGGTTTTCAATTTGGTTAATTAGGATTTAATATAACATAGATTGAAAGAACATGTGTGTAATTACTCTCCAATTTGTGTCCATACTTAGAAATAGTTTCTTTTCTAGAACCAATTAGTTCACAAGAAGAATCTTAGCATATATAGTGCACATATATTTCACAAGTATAGGAATCTTGGTTGAAAATTAAAGAAGGAAATTCAGAACAATTAATTTACCAAACATGTTGGCACTGTTGTCAGGGAAGTGTATACAGGATTCCATTCTTGCGTATCATTTGTAGGAGTTTTTAAATTTTAATAAAATGAAAAATTATAAAAAACATTTATGCATAGAGAAAGAGATTCTAGGGGTAGATTTGTAAGTAGAGGTATACGTTCAATTCCAACATCACCACTCACTCCACCTAGACCTCATAGTGTCACACCATCCAACCATACTCACATCCCATCACTAGCAGGTAGACATAGAATTCCCGAGGTGCATAGATTTGAAATCCAACCTAGGGATTCACCAACTTCGTCTATTGAAGCTATAGTTGAAGAACCTACATCCCCACCAAAAGGAGTAATTTTCCTCTCTTCGACATGATAAAAAATATTAGGACAAGAACTAGAGGTTCATAGTGAAGAAGAAGAAGAAGAACCTTATTTTAATATACCATTAGTAGAGGGACCAAAAGAAGAGATAGATAATCCTATCACAAAACCTTGTATTAGCCCTGAGGAATATATAATGGCAGGGGAAGGAGAAGGAGAAGTACATAATGTAAATGATGAACATAGGATTGGAGGTGGAAGAGGCAGAGGAGGAAATAGAGGAGGAGGTGGAGGTGGATGTGGTAGAGGTGGTAGGGGAGAACCAAATCATTGTGGATTTCCCATCTTTGATGAAGACACCACAACCAAAATGATGAAAATATCGCCCTCCATACTCCCTAATTTCCATGGTTTAAGACATGAGGACCCTGAAACATTTATTTTTGAGTTTGAAGTTCTATGTAGAATTTATGACTACTTACTTGATCCTCAAAATTTGAAATTGTTTCCAACGACTCTTAAACATGGAGCACTTAAATGGTTTATGGGATTAGAAACACATACAATTAGAACATAAGATGAAATGAAAAATGTGTTCTTATAAAAATACAAGGATTATTGTATGCCCCATAACTTTAAGGATGAAGTCTTCAAGATGATGCAAAAAGAGGACAAAAGCCTTGAAGATCTAGTTGAAATATTTGCTTACAACATCAATAGAGCTAAGATGTTTAATTTGGATGATGAAACACTAAAAACTCTTTTGTTAAAATCCATCAAAGATGAATGGATTGATATTCTTAATTTAATGGACAAGGGAGATGTTTCATAACTTTCATTTGGAGAAATTTGTGATTTATGTAAACTTATCTTAAGGGGTAAGGCTGGAACTGGCGAAAATACAAGAGATCCTGTGATGTCCATAATGAATAAATATACAACTGGAACAATAAGTAGAGATGAAATATGCAATTTGCTTGATAATTTCAAAATAAATATCCTAGGGAGTCTTAGTGAACAATTAGATACCCTTAAGATACAAAACAATAAAAGACACGAGAATGTTGCATCATCTATTTTCCATCCCAAGTGTAGGAAGAAGCTTGGCTTAAGAGATTGTCCCCTTGATAGTATATAAATTTGTGTCATATGTGATGAAAAACATAACATGAAGGAATGCCCATCAATACATGGTCTTAAAGATATTTTTTAAGATGAAGCCGGGACAAGCTAAGCTGAATCTATTTGTTTTATTGCTAAAATACCATGGAAAAATCAACAATCAAATATGACTGAAGGTTTCAATACTCAATCATATGAACAACCACAAAACAATTGGACTAAACCCATGCCATGGAAACCTTGCCCCCACAATCTCAAAACCTATCTTGGGCTCAAGATTGGAAAACTACTTATGGTAAATATCCTCAATATCCTCAATTCCAACAACCATATCCTTCTTTTCCACCACAATATTATCCTCCTCAACCAACACAACTTTCTCAATTTCCAAATCCAAATCAATACCTTTCATTATCGTTTCCTGAAAAACCCAATCAACTACCTGCCCAACCACTTCCAAATCTAAACAATAAAAATCAACAAGCTATTTATATTGTCGAAGGACAAAATTTTCAAGCTTGTATGATTACCCCATTAGGTCTAAATGTTTTTAAATTCAGATCTGGTAGGATTTTGCCAAAAAAGTCACAAACAACTGCCATACAAAAATATAAAGGGGATGAATCTCATTAGAAATATATGAATCATGATCAAGAAAACATTCCCCTAATGGAAGATGTTCCTATACTATCAAAGGATGAGCAAATAAAGCAATCTCCTACAATTCCCCTAGTAGAACAACCTTTCTTTCTTTGCAAAATCCACCTTTTCCTGAAAGGCTCAAAATTGATAAAGGAATAGAAAGGAAATTTGTTTTACCAGATTATGATATGCTAGATGAACTTAATTATATTTGCATTAAAATGCCTTTATTACATGCTATAAAGGAAATACCAATATTTCAAAAAAATCTCATGGAGTTATGCATTAGAAAACCATGAAGAAAAATAAAAGATATTAAAAATATTCAATTGGAAGGAAAAATTGTTGATATCATGATGGGAAAACCTATTGCTAAAAAATATCTAGATCTTGGTAGTCCCATTGTGAAAATCCATATCAATGGTGTTGAGATTCCAAATACTTTAATTGATCTAGGAGTAACCATTGACATCATGAGTAAACAAACAATGGAACAACTTAAGCTTCCTAATCTTCAATATACTCCTACATCATTACAATTAGCAGATAAATCTGTTATCAAACTAGATGGACTATTAGAAGACGTGTTCGTTTCTCTAGATTATTGGGAATATCCTGTAGATTTCATGATTTTAACCACTAAGAATAATTTAGGAGGCCATCCATTGATCCCTTGTAGACCTTGGCTAGCTACAACTGATGAATTCATAAGTTATATATATGGTGATATGTATATCTTTAATGGAAATTCCTCTAAGAAGTTTACCTTGTATTCTCCTACAAAAACAATAACTGAAGTAGAAAGTGAGATTTGGATAGATGATGATAATGAAGACTTTAATGATTCACAACTAGTTTATAATTTTTTACAATTAGATGAAGAAGATCAATTGATAAATTTAATGAATAATAATGATTCTTCTTGATACTGTGAGCAAGATAAAAGTTTTCAGGAACAATGCAATATGAATATTTATTATCTCATCAAATGGATTTACATTCTATGGAAAAGTTTGGCAATTCTCGAGTAGGATTTTTTCCAGATAAAACATTGAGCATTAACAATAACTTGGAAGAATTTCAAAAGGGAAGATTGATATAGATGATCCAGGTGGATATTGGTTGCCACCCACCTATTCCACTTAGACCCCCACCACTGTGTCTTTTAGTTTTTCAGTTTCCTTAATTGTAGCACAATTTAATACTTTTGGCAGTTTTTCGGGTCCTGAACTTTCGGAGCTGTTTTGAGGCCCTAAACGACGTTTTTTTGGGAAAACCAAGAAAACATGTAATTTTGAATTATGTTTTCTTTAAAATTTGTATTCCTCAGACATATGTTTCTAACGAGGTAGTGTGTGCATCAAACAGAGATCGTATTCCAAATTTACGACCCCGAGAAGTTGATGTACCAATTTACCCAAACAAGGCCCATAGTTTTTGCGCTTCATCTCCTAGGGTTAGGTTTTTGGATGTTTATGGTTTTCCATTGTTTCTCAATAATAAATAGGTCTTCAAGCCTCATTTTAACATAATTCAGAGGCATGTAGCCGCCACATCTCTTATCAGAGATAAGCTACCATCCCCCGAGCTAGTTTATTTCCATTATGTATGTAAGCATATTTCAGTTCTTTGATATTAATGAAATGAAGTTTTATTCCTATTGCATCTATGTGTTTATGTTTATATCTATATTTTGTTGTGTTCCTACATAAGTATGCATCAATGATATCAAAACGGTATGCTCTTTCTCTATTTTTATTTGCATGTCCCCAATGAGGTCAGGGTATAAGGAGTTAGGGCTTGAACTGGCTGAACCTTTGCAATATTAACCTCACAAACCTCGACAGTCTCCCATGGAAGAAGAAAAGAAATACGAGGGAGCAGGAGATCCCTTCAAAATATTTCTTGAAGAAGCCCCCGAGCGATAGGGGAACACGATGATGGACAAATTTGCCTAGATCCTGTGGTCGATGCCCTCAGGTGACACATCTTCATCTGGCAGCTGCTTTGGAGGCACCACTCCCTTCAAGGTACAAGTCAAATTTGATATTCCCATATTTGAAGTCCAGATAGATGCGACCACCATAGATAGATGGTTAAATCTATTGGAAGGGTATCTTTTGTTTCATGATTTTTCCAGTAGGGAAAATATCACTTTTGCACTCCTCAAAGTCGCCCCTACATCAAGGACTAGTGGGAAACCTACTGTGAGAAGAAGGATGAGAGGGAACCCTCACTATTTTCAGCTTTACCCACTTGGAACTCTTTTCAAGATGCCATCAAGGAGCAATATTACCCTGTCGGGAGATATGAAGATAAGTACATAAAGTGGACCACACTATGGCAGGGAAGGGACGAAGACGTGTGAAAGTTCAAAAAATTTTTCATACTCTTCTCACGAAGTTGGGTTTCAAGGATTCTAAGTGACATCAGGTACTCAAGTATGATAGTTGTCTATACAAATACATCCAAGACGAGATGGAGTTCCTAAACATCTACTTGCTTGGTGCTACCTACCAATACACTGTCAAGATCAAGCAAAAGTTAGATCAAAAGAAGTGAGACTTTATATCTGTGAATCTAAAGCAAGGGAAATGTACCCCCAAACCATAGAATAAAGGACAAAGCCAAGGCGAGGTGACCTAGGACAACTTGTCGAAGATGTAAGCAAAGAACAACACCATGAAGATGAAGAAGGACACATGGAAGTGGTGTGAGTTCCATAAGATCCCCACTCACAACACAAGTGAGTGTCGAGCCAAGCAGTCACTGGTGGCCAAGATGAAGGTTTAAGAATCATATGCATGTTCCAACTCTGAGTCAGAACTCGAAAAGCGGAATGACAAAGGGAAGCAGATTATTGATGTGGATCCTAGCGCTATGGTTGCCACCACCAAGATACAGAATATTTAGCTCGAAGATCCAAAGGTTCATTCATGCAACAGAAGCAGGTGGATACGGTCGTGGAAGAATACAGGGACATCTTCTCCTCACCCATAGGGGTACCATTTCACTATCAAGTCAAGCATTCGATCTATATGACTCCCAGAGCACCTCTAACCAACGACTGATATATTGCCACTCCATTATGGAAAATTAAGATTTGAAGTGGAAAATCTAGAAGTTGTTGCAAAAAGGGCACATCCAACCAAGTTCCTTGCCTTGTGGGATCCTGATTGTACTTGTATAGAAGAAGGATGGGACCTAGAGGCTCTGCATTGATTATTGGGCACCAAAAAAAATCACTATCAAGAACAGGTATCTAATCCCATGGATTGATGACCTTCTAGACCAACTCAATGGGGCCAAGTATTTCAGCAATATCAATCTAAAATCTGGCTATCACCAAGTTCCAATAGAGCCCACAGATGTATGAAGACTGCCTTGAAATCCAAAGAAGACCTTTTTGAATGGATGGTTATGCCCTTTTGGTTGGAAAATGCCCCTGCTACTTTTATGAGGCTAATGGATGACATCTTGTGGCCCTTCACCAACTCATTCATGGTTTTTTATCTGGACGACATCCTCATGTTCAACAAGAGTTGGGAAGAACACTTACAACACATTCGGTAGGTCCTTCAAACCCTTCGGCAGCACAAACTGTGTGCCAACTTGGAGAAATGCACCTTTGGCATGAGCCAAGTCCAATACCTAGGTTACATCATAGATGAGCGTGGCGTGCATGTGGATCTGACTAAGATCCAAGTAATTCAGGATTGGACAACCCCGACCACTCTAACAGAGCTTCACAACTTTTTGGGCCTTAAAAATATTTATCAGAGGTTCATGTTGGGATTCTCCCATATCACTTGGCCTTTGAGTCAGATTACCAAGGGAGGAGTGAAAGAAAAGTTTTCTTGGTCTGAGTCCCAAATAAAGGCATTCATTGAGTTGAAGCACCACCTCTTCTCTACACTGATACTCACATTTCTAGACCTGTAACAACCATTTGAAATTGAGACAGACGCCTCCGACTATGCTATTGTTGCATTCTTCACCCAACACAAGCATCCAATGGCCTATCATATTGAGACACTTTCTGATACAATTCCGAATCACCTAACCTATGATAAAGAGATGTACTCCATCGTGCAAGCTTGCCGAAAATGGAAGCATTACATTCTGGGGAAGGATACGGTCATCCATACCAATCACAGAACTCTTCCGTTTATACAGACACAAGGGAAGTTACAGAACGATCATCGTCGGGAGTGGTCTACATATCTACAACAATTCCACTTGAAGATTAAATATAAAAAGGGAGGCACCAATCATGTTACAGACTGCCTCAGCTGACCTCCAGTGGAAGCACTAACTACTGTTCTCAACTCTTGTGGCCACGAGACCTCTGGATGGATGCAACTAAAAATAATGATCCTAAGTTCTCTTCCACATACCAGATGTTGGTAGATGGCAATCAAGTTCCTGATTTCCATGTCCAAAATGCATTATTATGCTACCTGGGCCACCTTTGTTCTCTTTCAAGCGAGTGTGCCAAGCTGATTTTGGAGGCACAATACAATCAAGTCGCAGGACACTTTGGTGTGGAGAAAATTGTGGCTTTACTACAAAAGTACTTTTATTGGCCAAAACTCCAACTAGATGTTGGGAAATATATCAAATCTTGCATTGACTACACCATCGCCAAGCCAACCATCAAGAAGCAAGGCTTGTACACTCCTTTGCCTAGTTGCAGCCAGCCTTGCGAATCCATCTCCATGGACTATATGTCTTGCCTCACTTCTACCAAGCATGGTAACAATTGAGTATTTGTGGTCGTGGACAAATTTTCTATGATGACTATATTGGCAGCCTATAAGAAGAGAATCACAGTAAATGACACTGCCAAACTCTTTTTTGAACAAGTGTCTGTACATTTTGGGATCTCGCAAACCATTATATCAAATCAAGATAGCAGGTTCCTGAGCACATTCTGGTCAAGCCTATAGACAATAGTGGACACCAAACTCACTAAGTCAACTGCATTCCATCCCCATACTGATGGATAGACAAAGGTTGTCAATAGGATGATAGTGCACATACTCTGCATGAACAATTCCAGGCATCCACGAACCTGGGATGAGAGTCTTCCCTAAGTGCAACACAATTATAACAGAGCTGTCCATAGCTCGACCGGTCACAGTTCCTTTCAAGTGGGTCTAGGATTTCAACCATTATGCCTGATTGATGTTTCCATACCTCATGAGACTACACAGACATAATCCACACATGTATTGTCTGAGGCTAATAAAGCAAGTAGATTTATTGAACTCGTCAAAGGCATTCGCCAACAGGTTAATGTGGGCAACAAAGTTTGGTTGCATTTGCAGAAAGAGTGCCTTACTAGATCCCATCATAAGATCAGACGACTCTGATATGGGCCTTACACCATTACCAAGGATGTGGGAGACAATGATTTTGAGCTCCACATTCCCCCATTCCTTGGCCTTCACCTAGTGTTCAATGTGGACTGCCTTTGACCATACTTCCCACCATTACTAGACACATCAAACATTGCATAAAAAATCACACCAACAGAGTTAAACCCAGACTGCATCGAACATGCCACAACTGATCACATCATGGAAACACATATTAAGAAAACTTTCCAGTAGAAGATCCAACTATATCGGGTTGTCAAAACTGGCCAACTCCCGCACCAAGGCAAGTGGCTCACTAGGGACCAAGTTCAACAGAAGTTTCCCCATCTCATGGAGGAACTCAACGCAATGGGGACCAATTGCTTCCTAAGGATGGGGGGGGGGGGTGGGATCCAAGGGGATATTGGTGGCCACCTGCTTATTCCATTTGGACCCCCACCATTGTCTCTTTCAGTATTTTAGTTTCCTTAATTGTAGCACAATTTACTATTTTTGGCAATTTTTCGGGTCCTAAAATTTGAGAGCCGTTTTGGGGCCCCAAATGACTTGTTTTGGGAAAAACCATTCGAAATTTATACTCCTCGGATAGATATTTCTAATGAGGTATTATGCGTGTCAAATGGAGATCATATGCCAAAGTTATGACCCTGGGATATTGATGTACCAATTTATCCTAATGGGGCCCATAGTTTTGGCGCTTCATCTCCTAGGGTTAGGTTTTACATGTTTAGGGTTTTCCATTGTTTCTCAATAATAAATAGGCCTTTGAGCCTCATTGTAACATAGTTTAGAGGCATGTAGCAACCACATATATTATTAGAGATAAGCTACCATCGCTCGAGCTATTTTAAGTTGATATTAATGAATTGAAGTTTTATTCCTGCTACATCTTTGTGTTTATGTTTATATCTATATTCTGTTTCATTCTTGCATAAGTCCGGATAAACATATGCTACAAAAACACTCTTCTGCGTATGCATGGGAGTATACTGACATGAAAGGGATTGATCCTAAAACTTGTATGCATCATATTTATGTTCAAAAAAATGCCAAACCAGTTAGACAACCTCAGAGAAGGATGAATCCTAATTTGAGAGAAATTGTTCAGGAGGAATTACATAAATTACTTAATGTGAATATTATCTATCCAATATCAGATAAACAATTGGTGTCACCTTTAGTGATTGTTCCTAAGAAAAATGGAAAATGGAGAGTGTGCATTGACTATAGGGAATCAAGCAAAGCTACTTTAAAAGATAATTTTGCACTATATTTTATAGATCAAGTATTAGATACGTTGGCAAGAAAGAAGTAATTTTCATTTTTAGATGGTTTTAGTGGATATAATCAAATCCAACTATCACCAAAAGATCAATATAAAACTACTTTTACATGTCCATGGGGAACATATGCCTATAGGATTCTCCCCTTTGAATTATGTAATGGACATGCCACATTTTAAAGAGCAGTCTTAGGTATTTTTATGATCTAATTCATGATTGTGTGGAAGTGTACATGGATGATTTTACTATGTATAGTGATACTTTTGAAGAAACTATGGAAAATTTGGAAAATGTTTTATGATGTTCAATGAAGGGATTGTTTTAGGCCACCATATTTCGAGTGATGGAATTAAAATGGATACATCTAAAGTAGAAATAATTTCGAAAATTTCAATTCCTATTTGTCAAAGAGATGTTATAAGTTTTCTTAGATTTGTTGGATATTATAGGTGATTCATAGAAAATTTCACAAAAATAACCTCTCCACTTTTCAAACTCCTTAGAAAAGATTGTGAATTTGCTTGGAATTTTGACTGTCAGAAAGCATTTGAGACATTGAAACAAAATATTACTGAAGCACCAATTTTCAGAAGACCTAATTGGGCTCTTCCTTTCCATATTTCTATTAATGCTTCAAATACAACTCGAGGAGCTGTCTTGGGACAAAAATATTTAACTCATTCTTGTTAGGATATGTTAGCACCTAAATCTGCCTTAGGCTGAAGGAAGGCAACATTCAGGGTGACCACAAACTACGCTCAGTCTGGTAGCTAGCCCTACCAGAACAGGAGAGGGCTCTCTCCGTGTCACGCTCAGCGAATAATGAAAACGATATGGTCTGAGATGACTTACAGTGAAGTATTGATTTAGGCTAGTAAATAAATATGGATATAAGAAGCAATTTTTATAAATGACCGAGTTTTGGGATGTATGGGACCACCGAACAGTAATGAGCAGAGAATTTAACACAAAGGCACAGATTACTTCGTGAGGCAAGACAGGTGGAAAGTCTAGCAATTAAATTTGAAATAAAGCGGAATGGAAAGATTGTTCAAGAGGGTGAAAAGGGCATAAACACATGAATCCTTTTCAACAGAAGAAGAAACACTTAACGTGAAACTTTCCCATAGGCAGAGCATTAAACATGAATTCTACCTTATCTTACTTAGAAAATTTCACTGGAAATGAATATGAATGAACTGTGAAACATAATGAAATACATATGAAACATAAAGAGAACACATTTTCTACACTCACAACCACATGAATCTCATGAAATAGAGCCGCTGCCTTTCATTAATTCTCTGTCAAAATATATAGTGAAGAACTGAGTTTCTCTGCCACAGTCTCCCAGAAATTACAACCAACCAAACCTTTGCAAATGGTTTGCATACAATAAATAGACTATGCGATGAGGAAATAGAATGACCAAGAGTTGGGGAGTTTTTCGAATCATTACAAAGTGGAAGTGGAAAGCCAACCATTAGTTACAGGTGCAACGCTATAAAAATGACAAATGGCTTGGGTGACTGCTCGCCTTCCTTTGCCACTTGGATAGAAGCCAACCTTTAGTGGAAATACTTTAAATTTTGCCTTAGGTGCCGAAAAAAGTGTAGTTTAGATGAGCAGGCCCACTTGGAGAAAGTCACGAATCGAAATGTCGCGAAGCGGAAGTGATTTTGGCCTTTTTCTCTATATGCGCCGCGCTCAAATCTATATGGGCTGCGCCACTTTGGAGGCTATTTTGAGGTACCTGCAGGAGTCCAAATTGTGCCCAAGTTTGCTTGCTGGAAATCCTGGCCTGTCTACTTTCCAACCCAAGTGGAATTTCTAAATTTGGTGCTCATTTTCCCCTCCAAAACTTCATTCTCCCAAGACTGCTTCCTGTGTATCAAAATAGGGGCAGAGAGGTCATTTTTTGAGTGCTTTTGACCTCTCGGGGACTCAAATCATGCCCAAATTTCTTGTCCATGCACCAGCAGGCATGATTTTTCATGCTGAATCCAAAAATGCATGCCATTTTTGATTTGGAGCTCCCAATCCTAAGCGTCGTGCTAGTGGCACGACGCACAGGGAGAAAAAACCTGTGTTATGCCCAAAAATTTGCCATGTGACCAAAATTGCCGCAAATTCTTTGAAATTTGGGCTGGAGATCCTCTATGAAGTGCTATGCTGGGCCATAGAGGCTTTAGCCAAGATTCGAAGCCGATATTTCTCTTTTTTCCTCTTTTGCTTCTTTGTCGCTTTGCTCAATTTTGCCTTCAAACTCTTTATCTGAGCCTTTGAACTCATGTTCCGTGCCCTGTAGTGATAGACCATCTGCCTCAATATGTTTTTGTCCTTGTCATCCTTCTCTAACAGTCTCTCAAGGTGGACGTTGATATGCTCAAGCCAAGACTCTCGGTTATTGTTAATCTCTTGCTCCAATGGAGTGAGCTCAATCCTCCTATGTTGGGCAGCTTGGCGATTCTCACGGATGTTTCACAGCTCCATGATCTCATGCTGGTCCTCAAGTTGTTTGTTCCTCTACGCCAAATACTTGATAATCCATTTGGCCCTCTCCAAATTGAGTGACAAGTCTTGGATCTCCGTTTTCTGCTCCTGGATGGTCCTCCTAAGTTTGGCACTCTCCTCATCTGCATCATCATCATGAATGAGGATGAAGTCGGCCTCTTGTTCACCTGATGGCCCCTCGTCATGCATGGGCCTCTTGCCCTTGTCCTGTACCTGCGTTGCCAATGTCAGAAGTGAGGCCCCTTCCACTCCGGGTGGAGATAACACTCGCTTTGCTGCTACAAACAACTGTCTACTGCCTCTCTGATAGGTGATAAATACTGGCATAGTAGTGGTCTCATGGTGCTCATACTAATGAGAAGGACCACCTGTCTCATGTTCAACCTCTGATAATACTTGTGAAGTGCTAAAGAGGTCACGGGAGATGAAGTCATCCTAAGTAATGCCCTATAATCCCAACTGGTGATCCACCAAAATCTTAATCAGAGCAAAATGATAAACACTGTTAAGTTGCTGCTGAGGGGTCTTGTGCTGCATGAAGGTGTTCATCCTCTCTATGTTCCTGCAAATGAAATATGGGATGTTCATCATCCG
>APFE030561656.1:173363-211368 GCA_000404065.3 Pinus taeda | reverse complement strand
TCACCAGTCATTCTCATCCATCCAAATCTTTCAAAGGCATCAATACAGTCTCCTACCTCGCCCCAAAGAGCCCCTTGCAAAAAGTGTGTCCAATCCCCGCACCCAAAATTGCCTTTCCCCAATTTTCCACCAAAACCCTAAAAATCCCAAATGAAAACTTTTTTATCAGTTTACTAGCATAAAATCAGTGTTCTTTATTGGTTATCTCTTCCCGTTGAAGATATTTGTCGAGATAGACCGGAGAGAGCCCTCTCCTGCCCCGTAGGGCTAGCTACGAGGCTAAGTGGTTTGATGTTGCCTTGGATTTTACCTTTTTCAGCCTGAGGTGAAATTTCAAGCGCTAACATATTGGCGACCATACTGGGGAGAAAAAACTTGTTTGTGGATTGATGTGTTTGTTTCAAAAATCTTAGACGGAGCCTGAAGATTATGCCAGGTAGCCTTCGAAACGCTTTTGCTTTGCATAAGCACAAGTAGATAAATGTTGCTTCAGTCAATCTCTGTGAGCTTGTGAATACAACACTTCGATTGCATTTTACCCCAGTTCATTTGTAAACTCTGAACTTTTGATGATAAGTTGAGAGTTTTCACAGGCTGAAATCGTTCACCTAGCAACTCCTTTCATGAAGAATCCAACGATAAGTGCTTCATGGTGACTTCACTGCAGAGAGATCAGTAGCTTTGAGCTTTTCAAGATGGACCAAATCACAAGAAGATATGCTCCCTTGAGCCGAGATCACATCCCTGGTTTTCCAAATAAAATTCCAAAGGTAGATTGGTCAAGGAATTTGCCTACATTTAAAGATGATGGTAAGAAGGATGCTGCTCTACATCTGGTTAGATTTCACATCCATATTCGCAAGTTGAAGGTTGATTTTCCTGAAGATTGCTTGATGAAAATATTCTTGGCCACTTTGGAAGGTAAAGCCAAATCATGGTATGAAAGTTTGCCGCCTGCTTGTATTTACTGTTTAAAGGATTTTCATGCTATGTTCATTGAACGATATAAGGACTCTTATCCATTATTAAATTTAGTTCAAGACTGTTGCAAGTATGCTTATAGAGGGTTTGGCTACACGGGTTTCGGGTGAACCCCCGCACAGGTCGCGGCTAGACGACAACAACAGCCTTTCAGTGTTACAGGAGCAGTTTTCAGTGGCATTATTTTTCCTCTCCGGTTTTTGGCAGACAGCTGGAGGTTTTTATTGTGACGGGTCAACTGTGTTTGAAGGGTTTTTCCCTTGTTTTCTCAGCCGCGGTCGATTTGGGGTTTACCGTTGTGTTTTTCGGGTCTTGGTTTCGTGTTTTTGCGGGCGTCGGTTGACTGCTTGCTGTTACAGTTGTCGGTTTCTTTCCAGGTGCTCATCAAACCATGGTTAACTCGGAGGAGCTGGTGGATTTAGACCCGGCTCTGGAGGATATTTTGTCCATGTGGGGCAAAGATACTTCGGCAAAAAACGTAGAATTGTTTTTTGGTGGTCAAAAAATTGCTGAACCGACCTTCCCACCCTTGGCGGATTTGCCCCCTTTCCTGCATCAAGGCGGGGTCTTTGCATCTGAGAACGTCTCGGCTTCAAATCAGGGTGCTCAAGGAAGAACTGTAGGAAATGATGCGGGGGAAGGGTTTTTAACGGGTGGTTCATCTCTGCAAAACAAGGGAAAGTCCGTGGTTAGTTGGAACCTCTCATCTATCGGTCTGGAAGGCACCGAATCGCTGGGCCGTTCTTCGGGTGTCAGAAAGGAGAATCCCTCTGGGGGTTTTTCACATCTCACAAGGGTTTCGTTGTCAAGGGACCAGAGATCTCCTGAAGCCACGCTCCCTCAGGGATGTGAGGGGTGTCATGGCTATAAAGCAGGAACTTCGGGAGCGCTTGAAGTTCCCTCTAGGGGTATACGCTCTGAGGATATCCATGCCAGAGGCCCCTCTTCTCATCGTCATTTCCATCCGCAGGATGCGCACACAAAGGATTCGCCATAGGATGAATTAGAATGGTCGGACTCCCCTGGGGAGTTTAGGGCTCAAGAAGAAGTTTCAAGAAGCAAAGGAGGTAAAAGAAAATCCCAAAGGGCCATTAGGTCCCAAGAACCGGGGGGAAACCTAGTTTTGGGCATGGAAGTTTCGATCGATGAAACCCTGGAGGTGGCTGATTGCACAATTGTTGGCCGGGCTAGGGGAAAGAAACTTTCTCCAGCGGATCCACAGTCTTGGGGGGAAGAACACTTCTTTAATGCAATTCCTCTTCATTTTGAAGCCCAATGCCTTGTTAAAGGATGGTTTACGTTCCATTTTGAAGAAAAGGAAGCAGCCAACTGGGTATTGGGGAATAACTGGTTCATGGGGCATATCCCAGTATTGATGAAACGCTAGACCCCCCTCTTTGACGCTATGAAGGAAAGCACTGAGGTCTTCCCAGTATGGGTGAGGGCGCCGGGTCTTCCGATTTTCCTTTGGACGGAGGCTGTATTCAAATCTATCGGGAACAGGCTGGGAACATACTTGGAGGCTGATATGTCTTTCAAGGAGACAAAGATTAAGGCGACGGCTCGTATTCTGGCAAACATTGACCTGAGCAAAGGCCTGCGGAAAACAATAACTCTTCAGTACAAGGAATACATTTTCGAGCAATTATTAGACTATGAACATTTGCTGTTCCGATGCCACATTTGCCATGAATATGGGCATCTTGCAAAGAAATGCCCGATGCTCAGGAGGCAGAGGCGCTTCAGAAGGACTACTGTTTTCAAAGAAACAAGAAATAATCATTCTCAGACTGCGCCAGAGAAGGAGGTTTCGCCGCAACAGACAGAGGCGGGGCTGGAATCTGGGGACACCCAAAATGGGGAACATGTCGAAGGACCTCGGGAGAACATGGGAGCACCTGCTGGGGACCCTCCGTTCGTTGTCGCAGGGGCGGAAGATGATCGGCATCCTTCGCATGATCACATCTCTCCTGATGAGGAGGTCATGGGTAAGCTCGCAAATCCTTCTCCATTCAAATCTGAAGATTTTGAAAATGTTAATGTATCCATACTTGAATCCCCCTCTATTCCAAATTCTGTTCTGGAGAACATGCCGTGAGATGTCAAGTTTTTAGAACCCCACTCTGTTATGGGTTCTCCTTCTGAGAATCCGCCTCCTCCCGATTTTAATTGTGTAAAGAATTGGCCTCCTCTCTCGTCCCCTGTTCAAAATACCCCTTGCCCTTACAATCTCAGATCCTTGGGGATCAAGGCCGAGCAGAACGAAGCCTTTGGAGGCCTCGGTCAGTTGTCCTCCATGGGAGTGTCTAGGGGTAAAAGGGGCAGGAAATCAGACCTTTCTAAAGCAAAATTAAAAGCAAAGCTGGATGTGGCGGACGGGAAACAATATTCTATTCCTGGGGTTCTTAGAGCAGTTCAGACCCCTGACCATGTTAAAAAATGATCATATCTTCCTGGAATTGTAGAGGCTTGGCCAGCAAGCCTAAGAGACTGGCTCTAAAAGATTGGTTATCTAATTCAAATTCTGACATCCTTTTCCTCCAAGAAACTTTGGGGAAAGGCTCTGAGGTGGAAGCGATGTTGACCTCTTTACTACCTGGATGGTCCTTTTTTGCTATTGATTCATCTGGTCACTTGGGGGGCTTCGCCATAGGCTATAAAGAGGGAAGAATAAAATGTTCTAACAGTTGGGGGCTGAAGCAAGCTTTGGTAATGGAAGTCACCTCTCTAGACTTTCCCTTCCCCTTCCTTATTGTTAATATTTATGGGCCATGTCAAGGAAGGGAGCTTTTCTGGACGGATTTGCTTGCAAAATCTTTGATGAACTCTCCCTTGATGGTGTTGGGTGATGATTTAAATTTTTCTTTGGGCAGAGCGGAAGCTTGGGGTCCCTCGGCCAGGGAGGGTCCTTTGTCGGATTTCTTTACACAAGCATTCCTAGATAAAAAATTAACTGATCCCTCCCCGACCAAGTTAAAGCCAACATGGAGGAACAGACGATCCGGGGAGGACAGGATCGCAAAGAGATTGGACCGCTTCCTGATTTCTGAGGGCCTTATTCAAAAAGTTCCCCTCTTTCATTAATGGGTTGAGGAGGTTGGGAATTCCGACCATTTTCCTATTTTTTTGGACCTCTCTTTTCCCCCACCAAAGCCTCCTGCTCCTTTTAAATTCAACTCTTCCTGGCTCCAAGATCCATCTTTCGATAATCTTTTCAAGTATACATGGATCCATCCGGCCCAGAATGCCAATGAGAGCAAGAGTTTCTTGTTCATGGAAAATCTGAAAAGACTAAAGAAAGCAACCATTTCATGGGCAAAAGAAAGGCAGAAGAAACAAAATGAAGATCTGATAAAAATCAGGGAGGAGTTGAAGGCATTGGAAAGTGTGGATGCAGATGGCTACTCTACTCAGGCATCAAAGGATCGAATTCTATCTCTGGAAAAATCCCAAAACCAGATTCTCCTAGCAAAGGAAGAGGAATGGAGACTCAAAAGTAGGGCAATTTGGCTAAAATCAGGAGACGAAAATACAAGTTTCTTCCACAACTATGCAAAAGGTAGAAAATCTGCAAACACCATTTGGAGCCTAAAAGATGAAGAAGGTAGGGTGGTTAAATCTTTCTCTGATCTTTCGGGTTTGGGACAGAGGCATTTCCAGAGCCTCTTTTCAGATTCAGGTGAGGCCACCATAGGAGAAGTTATGCGGACAGCTCAATGTTTCCCGAGTTTCTTTGAGGAGGATGAAGCTGAGGAGTTGTCAATCCCTGTAACTAAGGACGAATTTGAGTCTACTATGAAAAATATGGGAAAGGATAAAAGTCCCGGTCCTGATGGGTGGACTATCGAACTTTTTCTCCATTTCTTTGATTTGATTGGATCCGAAATCACTGAAGTTGTGGAAGAATCCAGATTGAAAGGAGAAATATATAGACCGTTTAACTCAACCTTTATCGTGCTCATCCCAAAGAAAGATGAACCAGAGACTTTCGAAGACTTCAGGCCTATATCACTATGCAACTGCATTTATAAAATAATTGCAAAAGTGATAGCTTCCAGGCTTGTTCCCATTCTATCCAAAAATATTTCTATGGAACAATTTGGTTTCTTGGAAGGGAGGCAAATTCATGAGGCCATAGGGGTAGCCCAAGAAGTTATTCACAGTATCAAACAGAAGAATATGAAAGGGTCGATCCTTAAAATTGACCTTTCAAAGGCCTATGATCGTATCAACTGGTTATACCTTCGGTTGTTGCTCACTCATTTGGGATTCAATTATTCTTTTGTAAGCTGGATTATGGGCTGTATTACAAATGTTAGTTTTGTTGTCCTGATTAATGGTGCTGCATCTCCTTTCTTCAAAAGCCAACGAGGTCTCAGACAAGAATGTCCACTATCTCCCCTCCTTTTTCTCTTGGTGGCGGAAGGGCTCAGCAGATTGATCCATAAAGCCAGAAGGTTTGACAAGATCAAAGGTATTGAGGTTACAATTAATCTTTATATCACACACCTGCTCTTTGTTGATGACATCCTGATATTCACAAATGGATCTCTCAACGAAATGAAGGAGTATAAAAACATTTTTGATCTTTTTATGAAAGCCACAGGTATGAAAATAAACTCTCGAAAATCTCAAGTTTGTGTGACAGGATTTAATAGGAGAGAATGCTCAAGAATATCCAATCTTTTCCCTTATCAGATCCAACCTTTGGACTCTCCTTTTAAATACTTGGGATTCTGGTTAAAACCGGATTCATATAAAAAAGAGGATTGGAACTGGATTATAGCAAAGCTAGAATCTAGAATATCCCATTGGAGTTTTAGATGGCTGTCTAGAGCAGGAAGAGTGACCCTTATAAAATCTGTCTTATTGGCTATTCCGGTCTATTGGGCCGCTCTTACTTGGATCCCCAAAGGTATTATGGAGAAAATCAGAAGACTGTGCTGTATATTTTTGTGGACAGGATCAAATGACAATTCAGCTCTCCCTTAGGTGGCTTGGGATAAGATTGCCAGGCCAAAAGAGTGGGGAGGATGGGGATTAAAAAGGCTCCCTGAATTCAGTCTTTCCTTGGCTGCTAAGTCAGGATGGAGACTCATCACGCTGGAGAACCTTTGGACGAGGGTGATTAAATGAAAGTATATTGATCCAGTTCCTCTGGAAGACTGGATTTGATGCCAGGAAAAGAAGTCGAAACATTCCTCTGTCATTTGGAAGGCAACGGTTGAGGCTTTCCATGTGATTGAACAAGGCCTGGCTTGGAAAGTGGGTGATGGGCAAAATGTTAGAATTGGTAGAGACCCATGGGTCGGATGCAATGCATCATATGCACTATCTCCTGGTCCCTTGAGACACCTGGGCAACAAAGGTATAATCACTCTAAACCAGGTGGAGAAAGTAGGCCCTTACTCCATCTGGGGTCAGACTTGGAAAAATGCTGAGGACCTTGGTCTTAACATCAGATGGCATAATGAATGGGCCTCTTACATTGAAGAACTTCAACGTTCAAATTTCAGGATAAAAAATGATCAGGATGTTTTATTATGGGCACAAGGGAAAACAGGAGTTTACTCCCCTAAAGACGGTTACTCTTTCCTCATGAATAAGAAAGGATGGGCTGTCCCGGAGTGGTGGTCGAAAAATCTGTGGAAGTTAAAATGTCCTTTGAAAGCTAGGATCTTTTTATGGTGTATTTTGAAGAGGAAAATCCCTACCTGGGATATTCTCCAATCAAGGTTCTTCATTGGACCTGGGAGATGCCCCCTCTGTAAATCGGATGGGGAAACTATTAATCATCTTTTCACATCTTGTCCTGTCTCTTTAAGGATTTGGGGGGAACTTATTGGTCTGCTAAATATAAATGCTCAATGGGAGTCTGTTCAGATGGATGAGGCATGGAGAAACTGGTGGAATAAGCATCCAGATGGAAACCTTAGGAACCTTCCTCCTATATTTTTCTGGGGTCTGTGGCTTGCCAGAAACAAATGCTTATTTCAGGATTTAGAAATTCCTTCATTATCAGTTGCTACTAACAGTGCGGCCATTTACTCCTCCATACCTCCTCCTAAAACAAAAAAGGATCAAAACCATGATACTCCCATAATTATAAATGAAGGCTACCCCTGGGCATTTTTCGATGGGGCTTCCCAACAGAACAGAGCAAGTGCTGGTATATGCATCCATTTCAACAAAGATCATTTCATTCGGGCTTCTGTGGGCTTGGGTCAGGGATCAAACAACTACGCCAAGTTAACTGCATTGCGCCTCCTCATGTGTTGGTCAATTCAAAGGAACATACAGTCAATTCAAATTTTTGGAGACTCTTTGAATGTAGTCAAATGGGTTAATGGGAATGCTGTGTGCCAAAATCAAATTCTGAAGACTATCCTTGATGAAATTGTGTCATTAAAATATCGCTTTCTAAACTTCTCTTTATGCCATATTTACAGGGACAAAAACACTTCAGCAGACCAGCTTTCTAAAGCTGGCCTACAACAAACTCTGGGCAGCTGGTCCATCGAAGAACTAAGGCAGGGGAAGTCAGTTACCACTCTACAGCCTCCTTTTGCTCCTCATTCATAACCGGTGCTCTTCAGGGTAAATTTTCATTTTAAATTTTTTGCTCAACAGTATCCAGGGACGCGGAGTTACAGGGTTTCTTTTTATCCCCTGTTTTCGGGCTCGTGTCTGTTTATTTATATCTTTGGTGGATCCATCATACTGGCCTTTTGGATGGGGGATCATATGGTTTTATATTTTTCCCTCATCCGGCAGCGGAAGTATTTAATTTATGTTTTCTCATGTCTTTTATATATGACAGTGCCCATAGTCTTTGTATGAGGTTGTTTATCCTCCCCAGGAGGTGGCCTCCCTAGATCTATTTTGTATATGTTCAGATCTTCTGAAGGGGTCCTCACGATCCATAAAACTGTGTCTATAGTTGTCTCTCTCCTCGAGACAGTCATGTTTCGATGATCTACGTATCATTGTGGTTTTGTTATGCTCTTTGTTCCAGTCTTTTGACCTCTGGTTTCCACAGTATCCCGCTGTCTGGAAGATTATCTGAGATCACTCGAAAAATGTAAAACTTTTTATATCTATAATAGAAAGTTCTGATTTTTTCTCCGGAAAAAAGTATGCTTATAGTTTTATTGAAAGCCTCAAGAAATATTACGAAGATGATAATTTTATGGACGTTGAGCTCATGGAGGCTCTGTATGAGAATCCATTTCACCAGCATAAAGAAAACTTAGAGAATTCCCATCAAGATATCAGGACATTTTGCAGCATAATCAAGATCAGCAGGCTGAAGATGGTCATATGGCTAAAAATGATGAAAGGAAGAATGACATTTCAGATCTGCCCACAGAAGACAGCAACATGCAAGTAAGTCCAGTGCTGATTGTAGATTGTGCTAATGCCCAGTCAGCTACTTCAGAATTAGATTCAAATTGTAATGACCAAGCATACCTTGTGCTGAATCCTGAAAAGGAGGGTTTTGTTGTTGAGACCATAAACAGAGTTTTTGATCCAAATGTTCTCATGCCACTAGAACAAAGCCTGCATGAGGAGGTAATTCAGTCAATTCATGAAGAGCAAGGCAATATCTTTGTTCAAGTAAGTGAAAAGGTTTCTCTGGATGAATCTATGGTAGCTGATAGAAATGTTAGTGTTGGGTTTCTTGAGACATCTAAAATTTCTTTTCTCATGATGATGGCTGTCATGATAATTCGGCTTTTTTTTGTTTTTAAGATGACCTACCATATTGTCACTACAGAAGATCAGAGCATTCAGGATTTCCTTTCAGATTCTTCATATGTTTCATGTGTTGAAATGCTTTTCCAAGAAGAGATCTGCCCATCCATTTGTTCAGAGTTTTTTGAAGCCCATGAGCATACTTTTACCGAAGCACATGATGAAGGCAGATCAGAATTTGAAAGAAAGGACACCTTGATCTTTCAGCAGGAGGTGGCAGTGGCAAATCTTCATGTTTTTCACGATCCTCTAGCAAGTTTGTTGCAGCCAGTGGTGAAAATGTTTATTACAGTGTTTTGTTGTAGCCATGGTCAACTATGTTTTTGGATGCCCAGTGATAGGTTTGTACTGTTGACCAGAAGTTCTGATAGGGAGAATCAGTCAAGAAGCCATCTTCTTGATTGGTTGCATTGGCATTTTGATATAGTTTGATGTATATTGTCTTATAAGAAACACAGGTGGTTGTCATCATGATTTCAAATCTTGATGGACTGCTACCCTTCAATAAGCTTTGTAAGTTCTTGTTTTCGTTAAGTCAGTCATGAGTCATTTGTGAGTCAGTTTTCAGTCATGTTGGTTTCATAATTGTGTCGGCTTGAGTCAGTTTTCAGTCAATAAATGAGTCAGAGTCTTGTTTCGTTTGCCGAAATAATGACTCCATCGCCCAATGGTTGAAAGCACTGGTCTGCTCTCCCAGAGGTCTGAGGTTCTTGGCACCTCCAAAGAGCTACCATCCCCATTGGAGCCAATGTTAGTGTCAGCCTTTCCAGCCTTCCTCCAGTGATCAAATATGCTCTTACAAAGTGATTTTGAAGTGTCAAGGTCAAAATTTGTCATTTCAGTGAGTCTTCAAGCAAAATTTGGTCACTAGGCATTAGGTCTAGGGTTTGCTCTCACTCTTTTCAAAGTTGCCCAAATGCCAATCTATGTCACTATTCAGCTGATTCTATCATCATTCATATGGTTTTTATCATCATTTCAGGTCCCATTGGGTCATGTTACATCTTGTTCATGCTTCAGTGGCGCCTAGGTAAGGTCATTTCCCTCTCCTAGGGTTTTGAAGGCAATTTCTCTTGGACGGTCAAATCATCGAAAAAACCTGTTTCATGATGCTCATACACCTTCCCCTATCCTTAAATTACCTTACCAAATGCTTCCCATCACTGAGATTCCCCAAATTCCTCATTTTCGCACAAACCCTAGTTTCTAGCTACAACCTTGCAATTTTCTAGGTTGGACCTGTGTTTTGCCCTTTTGGACCCCTTCCCCTCACTCAATCTCTGAGATTCCACTTTCCCCTGATTCCTAACATCCCTCCCTACTTCCAAAAATTTCCCCAAGAATTTAGAAGCCCCTTATCCCCTTCATTTCACTTCATTTCGAAACAATTCCTTGTTTCACACATCGGGATAAGTTTCACTCAAATGGTGTTTCAGAGCAATAAAAGATGAATTTGGGAAAACTAAGAGAGGTTTTTGTCCAGCACATGCCAAATAATAAAAACCTCCTTCACTTTTTGCACAAGTGTCATGGTTTTAGAGAAATGTCAAAATTACAATCGCTAGATCCAAGGAGGTTGGCCAAGGCACTAAAACGACGAAAAAGGCCCGATCCACTCCAAATTTTGGCCAAAGCCTCTTTGATTGAGAATGGTACTTAATTGGGGACTCCCAGCCCAAATTTCAAGAAATTTGGAGAAAATTTTGTCAATTGTGAATTTTTTGTGCCAAACACAGGTTTTCTCCACCAACGGGTCACGCACCGTGCGCGACCCTTTCGATTGGGAGGTCTATTTCAGGAAAAGTTTGCATTTTTGGATTTTTCATGCAAAAATACACTTTCTCAGCAAAGACCAAGAAATTTCACCAATTTTTGAGCCTCCAGAAGGTCAAAAAACAAGCAAAAAATGACTTTCTGCCACCTTTTTGACACACAGGAAGCAATCTTGGGATATTGCAATTTTAGAGGGGCAAATGGACACCAAATTCAGAAATCCTACTTGGGTTGGAAATTATACATCCATACCTTTCCAACAAGCCCAATTTTGCTTCATTTGGACACCTGGAAGTTCCTCAAAAATGGCTCCAAAGGTGCACGACCCGTTCAGAATCAGTGCGCGACCCGTTGGGCAATTTTCACAGAAATTGTACCTACAGCTCAGCAAAACGCAGTTTTGACTAGGTTTGACTTTTTGGAGTGGATTTTGATCCTCCTTGATGTAAATGATGTAAATGATGTAATTTTATGATATTTTGACACTCATTTATCTCTTCTAGAAGATTCATTCATGAGATAGGCAAAAATTTAATGAATGAATTGGTTTCCTAGCTTATAGATGCAAGTTGTTTTGACTGCCTAGATTTTAGTGCTCAGTTTGGAATTGGTTGAAATAGCTCCTAGGATAGTGAGCTCGACCCCTAGAGGCAAGGAAAGATGTTAGCTTGCCTATATTATGTACTTTCTTAGATATTTTCATGGTTGGACACTTGAGGGAGAAAGCTTCTATTGTATTACTCATTGTATCTCTGCATTTTGGCAAAGGAAGAAAGACCAGGGTTTTGCAGTCCTTTTTGGGATTCCTATGGTTACATGTATTGATGGTGTGTTTCTCTTTGTACTTGTAAGTTTTTTATGTGAATCATCTTCTTACTTTTTCTTCTGCAAATTAGGCAAATGAAGTGTTAAGGTAGAATTCATGGTTGTTATGCTCTGCCTTTAAGTTTGCTTAATATCAATGTTTTCAGCTGTTTAAGGAGAATTCAAGGTGATTGCTTGCTTTCCTTAGCTCCTCACCAGTCATTCTCATCCATTCAAATCTTTCAAAGGCATCAATACAATCTCCTACCTTGCCCCAAAGAACCGCCTGCGAAAACTGTGTCCAATCCCCGCACCCAAAATTGCCTTTCCCCAATTTTCCACCAAAACCCTAAAAATCTCAAAACAAAACCTTTTTATTAATTTACTAGCCTAAAATCAGTGTTCTTTATTGGTTATCTCTACCCGTTGAAGATCTTTGCCGAGATAGACCGGAGAGAGACCTCTCCTGCCCCATAGGGCTAGCTACGAGGCTAAGTGGTTTGATGTTGCCTTGGAGTTTACCTTTTTCAGCCTGAGGTGAAATTTCAAGCGCTAACAGGATGAACATTGAATCTTCAATTACACTTTTAAAACACTTTGAGAGTGACTTAAGGAGGAAGAAACACACTATCCTTGGATTTTACTTACTTGTTTGGAGGTCAAAGCACTTTGGTGGAGTTGAGGAGGTGACTGTAGCCTTCCTGGACAAATGCACAACACCAATGGGGAGTGCGCAACACCTCAGGAAAGTGTGCAATGCCTTAAGGGAATGCACACCACTAGGTAAATGTGCAGCACATGAAGAGAATGCGCAGCGCTAGAAGATAATGCGCAACATTTGCTTTGTTCTACTAATTTTCACCTAGAATTGTGAAAAGGGTCTCTTGGGGTTTGCTCAATCAGTGGTAGGAGACAAATGAAGCTGAGTTTGAAGCTAAGAAGTCCTTTACAGCTGAGTGAATTTGATCTTTTAACTTTAAAACCCACTTTCTAATGTTTCATTTCACCTTTTTGACATCTTTTCTAATTTCCTTTCTGACTTTTTCCTTTGAAATTGGATGATGTTAGATTTTTGGCAATATTTACTGTTGAATTTTGCTTGGATGATGTTGGCAATAGAGTTTGAGTGAACAGCTTAGGAATAGTAACTTATTACATATAATAAACATAAAATTACATAAATAAATAAAAATTTTACATCTCTCTTTTTGAAATAAAATTACAATCTGAAACAAAACTCATACTTTGGAATGAAAATTAGAGCTTGGGAAACCACAGTTACATGTTTGAAAATCCTCTTTGAATGAAAAAGGGATATTATTTCTTTCACTCTCATGCTTCTATTGGCCTTATTTAGTGAATCGTGTTTGATCGGACCTCAGAGGAATGAAACCTAGTGACCTAATGAGACCTTGAATAACTAGACTTCATGTAGACTTGACTGACACAACACATGATGAAATAAGCTTTTATAATGAATGTATTCTCAGTAAGAAACAGGAAGGTGGGCCAACAAGTATTTTTTTTTCTAGGGAGAGTGGGATTTTGACTTGGGCTACCATCAGTGAGTAAATTTTTGCATGAGGACCTAGGTGGAATGATAAAAATTTCTACATGGGACACTAATATGATATAAAAGATGAGTTTTGATCACTGATGGTAGTATGCAAATACTGACTCTAACATTGGACTTATTTGTGGATGGCAGCTCCTTGAAGGTATCAAGAACACCATAGCCCAAGTACCTAACCATGTGGGCCAATACGGTCAAAAACCAAAACTGAAATGCATGACTAAACGCTGACAACTCAAATAACTCAAATTGACTCAAAACTGACTTACTTAACTGATGAATGAATATTGAAAATGGTAGAAAATTAATGAAGCTCCATGGCCTTCACTTCAAGCTCTGAACTCCAGTGATTCCCTACTTTACACTTGTAGAAAAATAAACTATATGTACAATGAAACCAAGACAATTCAGAAAATATAGTTCTTAAGGAGACTACCATTGATTGGTCCTCCTAAGCAAGGTTCTCCATTCATCTCGTCCAACAAGAAAGCATTTTGTCCTAGGAAAGCTTAAATCTGATAAGGGACTTTCCATAGGTTTTCAAATTTACCATGCTTACCCTTGTCTTCATTTCTGGCATCCCAATGAAGCACCACATATCCAATTTTGAAATCATCGTCCTTTGTTTTCTGGTCATAGATTCTTTTTATCCTCTCATGAAGATTAGAGGTGTTCTAAAATACCTCATCCCATGTTTGTTGTAGGTGAATCATTTGATTGATCTGGCGTTGAATATCATTCTCTTCACTTCTTTCTTCTTATAAGAATTTCATGACTGGGACTACTAATGATGAAGGAAAAATGATATCTACTCCATACACAATCTAAAAAGAAGAAATCTCAAGAGATTTCTTACTACTCACCCGATCTGCCCATAATGCATTGATTAGCTTTTTGTGCCAATTCTTTTTTATGGCCTCCAACATTTTCTTGATGATGTTGATTAAGGATTTATTGGAGGACTCTACCAGTCCAGTTCCTTGTGGATAGTATGTTGTAGAATGTCCCAACTTAATGTTGTATTTGTCATAAAACTCATCCATCTTTTTGGACTTGAATGATGCCGCATTGTCTGTGATAACCTTATTAGGACAACCAAAATGGGACAAGATATTAGTTTCTAAAAATTGAATGATAACTGAATATGTTGCTTGTCTGGTTGGGATCACTTTAATCCACTTAGTAAAGTGGTCTGTAGCTGTCAATATCCACTTGTGTTGTGTGGATGATGATGGATTGATCTCGCCTATGAAATCTAGGCCCCACTACTGAAAATGTGCATTAACTGATATATGTTGTACATGTAAAGGAAGAAGTTTTTTTTTACCTTGGAAAACTTGACACTCATGACAACTCATCACTTCCTTGTAGATATCTGCAAAAAGTTTAGGCCAATAGTAACCCACTCTCATTACTTTGTTGGCTATGGTCTTCCAATACAAATGGCCCCCACAATCTCCTTTGTGGAAGTCATTTATTACTTCTTTAGACTCATCTTCAGTTAAACAATTTAGCAACACACCTCTAGGATCTTTCCAATAAAGTGCGTTGTCCATAATACAATATTTGGAAGCCTTCAACTTTAATGACCTGCTCTTAGCCTTAGACATGCCTGGAGGGGGATTTAGATGTTGAAGCACACAAACCATATTACAATATTATGGGGATGATAGAAATATTTCAGATACTTGAATGATATCCACTTCTTCTTGATTGTCGGACAATGCTACTACAAGGTTGATATCTAAAGCATGAAGGTTTGACTCGGCCATGATTTTTACTAAGCCTTGACCCTTGATCAGCTTGGTAGGCTTGATCTCAAGATCATATTCTAATAATGTTGTTATCCATCTACCTCTCCTACCTTTCGGGTCATTCTACACAAGAACTTCTTTTACCGTTGCATTAGGCACATAAGAAATACTCTGCAAATGTAAAATGTAAACTCTGAAATCTTTGATCATCTTTACCAAAGCCAAGGCCTGTTTCTCAATGATGTTGTACTTAAGGGCTGCATCCCTGATGTTGCGACTGAAAAATGCTATTTGCAGCTCAGTTTTATTCCTTTTTTGCTTTAATATTATTTCGATGGTATGCTTAGAAGCAAAAGAAAATATAATAAAATCGTTGGAGTAATCAGGACTGATTAAAACAAGGACAGTGGTTAAGGCAAGCTTTACCGCATGAGAAGACTTGTGGGCTTATTTGAACAACTTCACCTCATTATCCTTTTTCAACATATTGGTCATTTCTCTAAGATATTCAGCCAAATTAGGAATAAATATGCGTAAGAAATTCATCTTACCATTGAATTCTTGGATTTCCTTCTTGTTGTGAGGGAAATCAATTTGCTGAATGGCTTCTACTCGTGAAGGGTCAATCCAGATATCATCCTTCGAAATGATGTGTCCGAGAAGTTCTCCTTCCTCCATAGCAAACAAACTTTTCTTCAGATTGAGAGAGATTCTGAACTTTCTGCAAATCTGAAAAATTACTCTTAAATGATGCAAATGTTCATCATCTGAATGCGAAAATACAGTTACATCATCTAAGTATACAACCAAGAAAACATATTTTTCATCTGAAAAGGCTATGTCGATGGCACACTGAAAAGTGGTCCCTGCAATTTTTAGACCAAATGGCATTTTTGCATATTTGAATGTGCCCCAAGGTGTGGTAAATGTTGTCTTCTCTTGATCATCTTCATGCACTAAAACTTGATTGTAACCGGAGTAGCCATCCAAAAGTGACAGCTAGGAAGCGCCAACAACTCTTTGAAGGATATGGTCCATTTTTGGAAGTGGGTAATTATCTTTCAGAGATACTTTGTTCAATTTTCTGAAGTCTATGTCGAGCCTTATTTCCTCGGTCTTCTTTCTCACCGAAACTAGATTTGATATCCAATCATAAAATCTGATAGGAACAATGATGCCCACCTTGAAAAGTCTCTTAACTTCTTTCTCTATTGATGGCAACAGTCTTGGGTCAATACTTCTTAGCTTTTGTCTAAAGACTTTTGATTGGGCTTGATTGGGATGGTATGTTGAATTATTTTCTTATCATACTCCTTCAAGTTTGCATAATACCACTCGAAAACATTAGAAAATTTAGACACTAAATGAATGTATTTCTCTTTTACCTCAGGAAATAATGATCTAGACATCTTGATCATTTTTGGTTTGTCTGTTGTTCTGATGTTCACGTCTTCGACACCTTTCTCTGTAGGAACCAATGTAGGCTTTCTTGCTACATCATCCTAATCAAACAAGTCTTCCAAAGGTATAAGACATTTCGGAATATTGTTGTCCTTCAGCTGTAGTATATCAACTTGAGCTGCCTCGATGACTTGATCATATTTTCCATAAACTTCATCCATATAACAATTCTCAAACTCTCCTTCACTCTGAACAAAGTTATTCAGCAGTTTGTCATCCCAAAATACTTGCCAATATCACAAGTTGTCATGAATAGAGGGTCGATGCTTCACATGAATCTCAAATTTCTTGTTTGAAAAAATGGGGATTTTGAAATTGCTTGCAGCTGTAGCTAATGAATCCGCCATAAGATTTTGACTCCTTGGTACAACTGAAAGTGTATGTTCATGAAACATCCTAAGAATATCTAAAACTGCATTTCTATATTGTTTCATTCACAGATGGTGAGCTTGATATTCACCTTTAACTTGCTTGATCACAAGTTCTGAATCACCATACACAAATTTTTAGTGCACCTAACCTTTTCAAGATCTTTAAACCTGTGACTAGCACTTCTTACTCCACCTCATTGTTAGCGCAATCAAAATCTAACTTGTATGAGCATAATCTAACATTCTGAGGGAGTTCACCTTGTTGATGATGTGGACTTTGAATCCAAATGCCAATACCTGCTCCATCTTTCCCAAGAGCACCATCAAATTCCATGTTCCTCTTCCAAGGGTTGTAAATCTTGTTTTTGTTTTGGGTCAATTTTCTAAACTTTCTCTTCAGACTGTTCTGAATTTTCCATTACCTTCTCTGATGGTTCTAAGCCTTTCTCTACCTTGTCTGATGGTTGTTTTGATGAACTTGGTAGCTTTTCTTTTTCCTGATCTGAAATTGTCCTTATACAATTGAAAATCTCTGGTACAACTTTAATTTCCATAAGCTAACTATCTACATCGTTCAGTCCACTATCTTTATATAAAATAAATGACTCTAAATCTATATGTACAACATTTATAGAATGATTATTGGGTTTCTCCTTGCTAGTTATCATGAATTCCATTTTGGTTTCTCGATACAACTTCCTCAACTGCCCGAAAACCGGGATGGTGGCATAGGAGAAGTATAACTGCAGTGTGCCTCTTAGTTTTTCTCCCTAGGATCTTGAAAATAATATCCCAAACCGTGGTGGTATGTCAGCTACCACCACATCCATTAAAACATTCTTTGTCGGGATTTGGTCCAAGGAGACTACCAAATATTTGATTAGACCAAGACAACAGACCTTACTGAAATCAAAAGAATACAAGTCATGGTATTCACAAGTAATGTCTAGACCGGAATTTTCCATGATGGCCTTGGGCATTAAATTATGGGAGGCTCTAGAGTCAATCATGGAGTTATGAAGAATTTACTGATGGATTCTTAAACTCATGTAAAATGGAGGAACCTCGCTATCTTCTGACTGACCATATATGGTTGGACCAAAAATTATTTCAGGCTGGTCATATTCAACAATAACCATGTCAGACATAGGGTCAACTTTCAGCATTTTAACTATATCAGACTTCTAATGGCTATTTTTGACAAGTTCAGTAAGAGGGATTGACACTTTCAACTTTGAAATTTCAATTTCTAAATTGAATGAGCTGGATTTGTCTACCTCTTTTTGGAAATTGTCTCTCTTCTCAGGAAAATCTCTTGTTGTTTGATCCTTCTTCTGACTGTCGTGATCCTTGTTTGGACTACTTGTAGATGGTTGATTTACTTTGCTTTGATTAGCTGCTACCAGCTCTTTACTTTTGCTTTGATTACCTTGAGGATTTGTTTTTTTGGGTATCGTTCTGCTTCGATGTCCTTTTCTGATTGGGAGTGATTGGGACATCTCTATTCCTCAAAGAATATTGCTTCTACTGAGAGCTGAGTGCATTCAATTATCCTCTTTGATAATCATCGGATTGAGTTTCCAATGCATAGTTATTTTCCAATTTGTAGTCTTCATCTTTACGTTCCTCCATCTTCTCGACATACTTCTCATTTTCAGTCGAGAAAATGGGATGGTAATCTTCCCTGAAGAAGCAATTTTCCTTGACAATCGGATTTGTTTCATCATCAAACTCTCCTTGAGCATAGTTTTGCTGCAAGGATGTCTAAATTGGCTGTTGAGGTGTCAATGCTTCAAAAGCTTTCTGCTCTCTTTGTTTTATCATGTACTGAGGTTGTTGTTGGTTTCTGAAGTTCGAATTTCTAACTTGTGGCTCCTGAGGTCTATCTGAATTTAACATCCAGTCAGCCATTCTCTCCATGGTTTTGATCAGCACATCTAGTTTAAAATTGGTTGAAGAAGAAGGTTCTTCTTTGATGGTTACTTTCTTTTCTGGTTTCTCATGTTTCAACTGAGACTTTTTAATCATCAAGTTCGCTTCCAAACTTACTGCATTATTCTACATTTCTTCTAATGCTGCAGGATCTCTTTCCCTTAGTTGATAATCCATCTCCGGATCAAAATCATCCGGGTAATGTTGAAGTGCCAAATCGAGTGGAGGTTTCATGTTATTTGGAATGGAATTGTAGATCTAATTAAACCTTATAGTGAATTCATGAACCGTCTTGTTAGGATTCCTTTTCAATGTGTTGTATTCCACCAAGATCTACAATGGATTCTTCTTTTCCTGCCACTTGGCTAAGAACAACTCATTTAACCTCTGAGGAGTATCAATAGAGCTAGTTGCCAAACCACAGAGCCATTTTTTGACATCTCTAAAAAGACTTTGAGCCATTAGTCTTATTTTAGCATCATCTTCATCAACCTCCTCTAAGTCAATGAAATCAACCATCTTATCAATATGTTTTTGTGTTGTGACTCTTGGGTTGCCATCAAAAAGGGAAGTCTCTGGCCATAGGTTTGAGGTAAAGCTGCCAACTGACCAGGTAATGCTAAGGGTGCAAATCTCGCCATGACTCCTGGGGAATGGTGAATGGGAACTACAATGGTTTGAGTTGGATGGGATGAAGATGGAGGTGGTGATATGGATGTTTTCGGAGGTGCAATAGGGGGTATTGCAGAAGATAAGCTTTCAATTTGATACTAAATATAGGCCTTTTCAATAGTTATTTGTAATTGATTAGCTAGGCTTTGAATTTTCTCAAAATTAGACCAACCCTCGTGCTCAATTTTGGAAGATTGTGATGTAGCAGAAGGTTGATTAAACAAAGACTTTGAGGCGGGTAGGTATGAATCAAACTTCATGGGATCAAATAATTCCTCCATAAGACAAGACTCAGACTTCGAATGAAATAGGGATAGCTCAAATTTAATGTCAAAAGGAATATCCTCAATACTAAGTATCTGATCTGGCAAGGAAGTGGTCCTTTCCAATTTTGTGCCTTCAGTCTCGAGGAAAGAGACTTTACGCTTTCCTAACAATCTTTCAAGATCATCAACTGTAGAAGGAGGATTTGGTTCAGGGTTTCACCTGGTATATCTTTTCGGAGCTAGTACCTTAACAGGGTCAGAAACTATATGAGGTAAAAGACCTAAGACTTTGAGCTGAACAAAGATATCTTCAAAGGAAAGTCTTTAACAGAGAAATGTTAAATTGGTAATGATCGAGAGCTTACCAAGAACTTGTGATTTGTAACCTTCTTCACTTTTTGAACAAGCTCTGATTGTCTTCGACTGAATCAGTTCAATCAGGATGCGGAATTTTGTCTTGTTTGTCTCCTCGAGGCCAGCTCTACAATCTCGACACTACAATTATGGAATTAGCCTTTATGAAACTCAATCCCATCATCCAGAGGACCAAATTCCAATGAAAACTAGTCGTACACCTAGGGAGAATGAAACTTTTATTCCCTAGCAACGATGCCAGTATGTTATCACTCCTCCAGATCTCCAAGGTTGAGGAAGTGTCCAAACTGAGGTAACCACAGACCAATATTTTGACTTGGTAACTAACCCTATCAAGCCGGAGAGGGCTCTCTCCAAAGGATCACAACCAAAAGTGATGGATGGATTAGGGTTTTAGGCTAGATATAGTAGCTCAGAGTTTTTATTTGATTTGATTGGGGTAGTCACTGGATGAGTGAATCAGGTCAGAGAGTGAACTAGGTTAGGGCAAAAGAGAATCAAAACTGCAAACATATGATGGGGTAAGGCAAGAAAGTTACTTTAACACTTTGTAGTATAGTGATGAAATGTTTAGACTTATGAGATTCTAAAAAGATCATGAAAATCATGAATTCTTTTTAAACTGAAGAAATTAAACAAATGATGATAATTTTCCAAAAACATAGCATAGAAGATGTATTGTACTTATCACACCTTGAAAATAAAAAATATGTAGAAGTGAAATGGATCATGGAAGATACAAAACATTCACACACATGTAACTGAAGAAGAAACAATGTCAAAATACCATGCCACGGGAATCCCACCAAAATAGTTGCAACATCCAATATATTCCATGCCAAAGTCTGAAACACTAATACAATATCCAGTGGAGTCCAACCTATAGAATGACTAAGAATTACATTATATAGGCCTCAAACTAACTCATCCTATCCCCAGGGGTCAAATCCATGAGAGGAGTAGCAGTTACAACAAAAATTGAAATGATAGCTAGAGTGTAGGGTGGTCAAAGTGACTCATCCCTAACTTAAGTGAACTGATTCATTACATCTCATGGAGGCCATTTACCTAATGTACTTACCCTAGGTAACAGTAAAAACATGATAATTACATCAACCATATCAATTACATCAGTAAAATATTGATTTCCCATAGGTAAAAATCAAATTTGGAGAAGAACAGTGAAAAACTAGGCCAACTGTCAAATGTGCAGTGCTAGTGTCAAACGTGCAGTGCAATCTTCAAACCCACACTTGCCTCCCTTATCGGTGTCCAAATTGAGCCCAGGATATCTCATTGGAAATCTTATCCTGACTAGTTTCCAAAACTGCCTTTGGTTTTCAAAATGGGCTTGATTTTACCCCCCAAAACTACATTCTCCCAAGACTAGTCAAATGCGTAGTGCCTGGTCCAGAAATGAGGTAGAAACATGATTTTTTTGGTATTTTTTTGCCTTTTTCACCTGCTATTTTTGCATTCCATGGATGGAAACATGATTTTCCTAGATGTCTTGGTCCTTCTGAATCCATTGGTGACTTTCGTTCTTCCAAAAATTGTCCCAAAAAAGTGCGTAGCGCCTAGGGCACTACAGGTCTGACCATGCAACTTATATGAATTTGCCTCAAAAACACAAAAAATACAGCATTACAAATGAGCCAAGAGTCTTAAAAATTGGTCAAGGAGATGATGTTTGGTGTGGATAGGCATGGAGTGAAGTCTCTACAAGTATATCAAGCATCTTGTTCTCTTCTTGGTGAGTTAGGGCTTCAATTTTTTCTTTAGCAGCCTTGAGCTTTGCCCTTGCTATTTGGTTTCTTTGGCAATAATACTTTTCCATCCTTCTCTGAATGTTATTTTCTCTTTTGGCTCTATCTAGGAGATTTTCAAGATGGTTTTTCACCCTCTCAAGCCAATGCTCTCGGTTCTCATTGATCATTCTGGCAAATTGTTCATTTAGGGTGAGCTCATTAGCTAGTTCAGCCTCTTTTTGTTTTTCTAGCTCCAATGCTCTTTTTATGCCTCTGGTCCTTGGCCTTATTCTTAGCACCTATTCCTCCACCTGGTAACCATATTCTCCACATGCTTCATCAAGTAAAGCCTTAGCCTTTTCAAACTCCCTCTTTTCCTTGATGAGTTGAATCTCCATGACCTCACGTTTAGCCTCAAACTGCTTGTTTTCCTACTCATAATATGAGATGATATATTTTTCCCTCTACAAGTTGATCTAGAGCTCCCTGATGAGTGCATCCTTTTCTTTGATGACAATTATTGTGCTTTCACTATCATCGTGTTCAATTAGGTCAACTAAGTCAAAATCTTGCTCTGTCTCATGGAGTTGCTCCTCCTGCCACTGGATCTTTGTCTTTGTCATCATTTCCTTGCCCTTTTGTACCTATTTTTCCGATGAAGAAGGGAAGGCACCTCCCACAATCTGTGGGGAAAACACCTACTTATGGCCTCTGTGATAAGTGTGTGTCAAAGTACCCAAATCAACCCCTTTAGGCTTGATGACCTCAACCCGTTCAATCTGCTCTTGCTCCCTGATTTTATCTTTGTTAGGTGAATGAATATGATCATGAAATGGTGATGATGGAGGTGATGGTGAGGTTGAATAATCAGATGAGGATGAATGATCTATGGGTTGAGATGGAGGAATGGAGGTGGAAGAATGAGATGATGAAGGGATTCTTTGAACAATCTAAGTAGATGAATAAGTGAATATGGGATTATCTATGAAGGTACTCCATGCAATGTTGAGTTCCTTGAGATGATAAAGGACTATGATTTTAATGAGTGAATGATGAAAGAGACTCTTCATTTGATATTTATACTCCCTTTTCTAGGAAATGTAGTCCATCTTCTCAACAATCTAGAAAATATAGTAGGGTATATTGAGCTTTTTTACCCTAGTGAAATGCATTAAAAGTCAGATGTGATAGGAATAAAGCCTAGAAAATATACCTTCACATGAAAAATATTTCATGATAATCTTCATCATTGGGGCATATATTTCAGGTAGGTGTGAAAAAGGAAAATAACCCCTTCTTTCATTTCGGTATCTTGGTTTCATGTAAGGCTCATAATAATGTCTCTCCAAATCACCTTGTTTAAACCATTTCTCGCCAACATCTGGGATTCTGGTTGCAGCTGATATAATGGCAGTAGATAAATAAAAATGATACCTGCTAAAGTGACTTGGTTGTCTTGGAGTTTATATATGAAGAGTCTATTCAACTTAGGATGGTGTTGGAATGCCTGAACTTGCTCACGGAAATCATAACAACCTAGGTATTTGAAGGATGTCACAGCCATAAGAAATGCCAAGAGTTCCCTGAGATTTGTGGGCTCAAATCTGTGTATCTTGCCTCCTTTGTGTGTTTTCTTGACCTTTGTTTCTTCTCTATCTATTTCCTCTTCCTCACTATGTCATTTGTATTCCTCATCTTCCATGGTGTTTAATAGTAGTGGGAATGTAGTTTTTTAGGAATAGGAAATGGGGAAGGGTAAATATGAAGGAGATGGGTGAATGGATATATGTAATGGAGGAGGATATAGGGTACTAGTATGATAGATTTTAAGATGGGGGAAATTGTTTGCAATGTAGGGGTTTTGGGAGCATAGGTAGTTGTGGCACCTAGGACTTATGATTTTGGGACAAGGGTTTAGGGAAAGGGAATGAAGGTGTAGGGGAGTGTATAAAAGGAATTGATAATGCAAGGGTTGTTTTGGGGGAGATCTAGGGTTTAGATATAGGTTGAACACTAAATATTCCATTAAACTTTTAAACACTTTGAGAGTGACTTAAGGAGCAAGAAACACACTATCCTTAGTTGTTACTTACTTGTTTGGAGGTCAAATGCACTTTGGTGGAGCTAAGGAGGTGACTGTAGCCTTCCTAGACAAATGCACAACACCAAAGGGGAGTGTGAAGTGCCTTAGGCAAGCGCGCAACGCCTTAAGGGAACGTGCAGTGCCTTAAGGTAACGCGCAACATTGGGTAAACGTGTAGCACATGAAGGGAACACACATCGCTAGAAGAGAACATGCATCGCTTGCTCTATTTTGTCGACTTTCACCCAGAATTGTGAAAAGGGTCTCTTGAGGTTTGCTCAATTAGTGGTAGGAGGAAAATGAAGCTAAGTTTGAAGCTAAGAAGTCCTTTATAGTTGAGTGGATTTGATAATTTAACTTTAAAACCCACTTTCTAATGTTTCATTACCTTTTTGACATCTTTGCTAATTTCCTTTTTGACTTTTTCCTTTGCAGGTGGATGATGTTGGAGTTTTGGCAATCTTTACTCCTCAATTTTGCTTGTATGATGTTGGCAACAGAGTTTGAGTGAACATCTTAGGAATGGTAACTTATTACATATAATAAACATAAAATTACATAGATAAATAAAAATATTACATCTCTTTTTGAAATAAAATTACAATCTGAAACAAAACTCCTACTTTGGAATGAAAATTAGAGCTCCGGCAACCATAGTTACATGTTTTCAAATCCTCTTTGAATGAAAAAGGGATATTATTTCTTTCACTCTCATGTTTTTTGCTTGCCTTATGCAGTGAATGGTGTTTTATTGGACCTTGGAGAAATGAAACCTAGTGACCTAATGGGATCTTGAATAACTAGAATTCATGTAGACTTTACTAGAACAAGACATCATGAAATGAGCTTTTATAATGAGTGTATGCTCAATAAGACACAGGAAGGTGGGCTAGAAAATATTGATTTTTTTTAGGGAGAGTGGGATTTTGACTTGGGCTACCATCAGTGAGTAAATTTTGCATAACCTAGGTGGAATTATAAAATTTTCAACATGGGACACTAATATGATATAAAAGAGGAGTTTTGATCATTGATGGAAGTATGCAAATACTGACTCTAACAGACTCGATGAAGCTACATGGGAGATGGTTGGTCAGCTGTGGGATTTATATCCTTCATTATTTGTTGGTTCAAGAAAATCAGTTTTTAGTATATGTATATGTATATGGATGTTGTTAAATGAGTTGAGTTATAAAGCTCCAATAAGCAATATGTTTGTTTTGTTTTTCAACGGAATGTTATTGTAAATACAAAATCAAGCTATGTTATAAAGCTCCATGGGAAATATGTTTTGTTTTCAGTGGATTTTTGGTAGTAGGTGTCATTGAACACCGAGGAAAGTGTTCCTCCAAGGGGAAGGGGTTTGTGACAGCCCTTGGTTGATTTTCCATGCAAATAAAATAATACCAAGGTCATGGGACACATATTCCAAGATGAATGTTGGGAAAAACATAGTCATGGGAATCACTTGTGATTAATTAATGTATATGGAAATTGGAAAAGGAATTGGTAAAGGAAAAGAGACAATAATTGGCATTCATTTATGGAAATAAAGGATAATAGGAGAAAAAGAAGTTGAAGAGACACATATTTGCATGCTAAGGAAATTAGAGGAAAAATGAAGGAAAATGGAGAAAATAGAGGCATCAAAGAATCAGTTCAAATATTTTGTTGGTTTATCCTTTTATCAATTCAGTTCAGAGCTATCATTTCATTCTCTCATTCTCTCATACTCTTGCACGCTTAGAGAAGTCTTAAAGCATTCTTCGAACATGCTTGGAGCACTCTAGTATTCACTTGGATTTGGAGAACGAAGGCAAAGGAAAGAAGTGAATGCAAGGAAACAGTTGGATCAATAGCTATAGCTGAATTTATTTGCATGTAATAGGTTACATGTGTGATTTCCTTGTTGATTTATGGATGCATGGTAAATACATGTCATTCTATGGTTATGTGGTGTGATTGGCATGGATATTTTCCTATAATGACAGAGGTTTTAACCTTTCCTTTCCATTTCTTGGATATCCATGGTGTTGTGGGTTGTTCAAATTGTCTTTCTGATTGGTACTCAAGTTCCCTATGGTTATGGGTTGGAACAAATGCTTAGGAAGCCCCAGAAAATATTGGGTTGAGTTACTAGTTCCTAGAGTTGTTGGTTGGTACAAATGCTTTGGATCCCTTGCTGAGTTGAGTTACTAGTCCCTAGAGCCACGGTTGGGACAAGCACTCTAGATCCCTAGAAGGTTGTGGGTTGAGTTACTTATTCCTAGATCCATGGACAACTTCGGTAGAGACTAATCTAGTTGATATTAGTGATTTCTAGACCATAGAGGTGGTATCACTGTGGTTGAAGGTTGAGGTGGTTTGGCCTCTGCAATCCCTGGTTGGTTTTGTTTTGGTTTATTCCATGAGACCCCACATTCATGCTTGGAATATGGCACAAGGGTGATTGGATGAAAGATAGATTTAGTTCAGCCCAATCTGTGGTCAGGTGGTACGTGGAAGTCCTTGACTTGCTTGGCATTTTCATATGTTAATAAGAGTTATTTTCCCATTGTGATTTATGGGCACTTGTACTAGTTACGATGTTGACATTATGGTTGATTTTCCATGGTTTCTATGTTGATTATATATTGGTTATATGATGTATGTTATCCATGGTTGCTATCATGATTTGTTAATTTATTGATTGGTTGATGAATTCATAGACTAACAAGTGTTATTACAGCTAGCTAGAGAGGGATTAGAGCCTTATTTTTTATGCGTAGATGGATATTATCAGTTCATGATCAAATAGTAATTCATGACTTATAGCTTATATGTTTTCCATGTGTTTGATGAAATGTTTGTCATAGATTAGGCAGTTTAGGTCAAGTTCTTGCTTCAAGTTTGGATGATTGGAATTTTCATCATGTAAATTATGATTCTGGAAAGTTACAGGTAATTATGGGTAGTGGTTTGGATGCTGGCATGAAAAGGTGGCACAGATATCGGAACCACATGCTCAAAACTAAATGATTTAGGCCATAACTGCATGGAAGGAGGCTTGTGCATGTAGTTGGAGGCCTATAACCACACCCTTTCCTTGTTATGTGTGTGGTTGGGTTGTTAGGTCAAAGAAACAAGGTTTCAACTTACGGATTGACCACTTGGGGTGTTCCTTCAGTTCCTGGGTGATTTGTAGTCCCTGTAGGATGACTATAAGTGTCAGAGTGTCGGCCCCACTTCCATAACTGGAACTTGGAGCTCGAGTCATGTCATAGTGACACTTGTCTCATGTTTACCTTGGTGAGCTTGTGAATTTGGATAAATGTGGTAGTGACTTTCATAGGACCTATGATAGATGAATAGTATATGACCAAGTTTTTGGAGTTTTTGAGGCATGTGTCATATCCTAAGGATGAGAAGATGAAGGTTCACAGGTTCATACATGGGTTGCCTTTAGCATTTAGGGATCAGATTGAGTATGATGAGCCTTGGTCATTGGAGGAAGTAATTGGGAAGTTGAAGCATTATTTTGAGCAGTCTAAGCATAAGTATGAGCCTAAGCGTGATTGGAAAGGTAAGTAAAAATTTAAAGTAAAGTGGGATAAGAAGCAAGGAATACCCCATGATACAGGTAACAAGGAGAATGTAGCTTCTTATAAGGAGTTCAATGCAGTTGACAAAGGAAATGGGTCTCAGCCTTGGGATTTTTTAGTTCCAGTCTTCACAGCCTGTCACCAGGGATCAACATGAGCTCTTACTATGTCTGGTTTTGTTAGATGTTTTGCACATGATTTTAAGCACAAAACATGTCACAAGTGTGTCCATCAGAAGAATCTCGGAAAAAAATTCCAACGGTATATCACACTCCCGTAACCGGCTTCCAGATTAGAAGATATGATCGAAATGAATGAGTGATTCTTGGTTATGCATGTTTTGAGGTCAGTTGTTGCACACAATGACAAGTTTAGTACACAATTAGTTTCTGAAATAATGGTAAGGAATTTTTCAAAAGTGAAATAGGTTTTTTTTCATCACATACCAAGTAACAAAAACCTTCTTCAGTTTGTGCACAGGTGCTACTATGTGGGAGATATACAGTGATATTTGGAGCCTACATTAAAACAAAGCAAATTTTTCATATTTTTTATTGTTTTAGTCATTTTAGTGTGGTGCCATTTTACAACAAATGGAAAGTAATTTTGCAAAACCCAATGAGGTTTCTGTTAAGAAAAAGACATATAACTAAAACCTCTTTCAGTTTATTCACAGGTGTCATGGATTGGGATATGTGACTAGATATTTACAGCTCATTTTCACAGATTTAAATTTTTAATGATTTTATGTTTTAGAGATGATTTTGTGGAACGGATTGCGAGCAACTAGAAACAAATTTCCCAAATTTGAGAGAGTTTTTGACCTTATATACAAAAACCTCTTTCAGTTTTGTAAGAGGTGCTATGGTTTAGGAGATATGAGTTCATCTTCAACACCTATTTTCATAAATTCGGCCCAAGTTTAATGTAACTGATTCTATTTTGAAGAAAATGGTTGAGCTCAATTCCCTTAGTACAAGGATGAGAAAATGTATATATTTTACAAATTTCATAGTGTAGGGGTTGGAATTTGGCAGAAGGTTTGACTTTTGAGAAATCTTGGAGCTTCATTGTATTCACATTTCAGCAGTTTTGGCCAAGGAATAGAGACCAGGGTTTGCAGCACTCTTTGGGATTCATGTGGCATTTTGCTTTGGTATAGTGCTTTCTTTTGTAATTGTGAGTTCACTTATATTTTATGTGTGCCATTATCTATCTTTCTTTATTATTAATTAAAACAAACAAGAATATAGGTAGAATCCATTGAAATTGCAGTGCTCTACCTAGGGTTTGCTTAGTTATTGATGTTTTCAGCTATTTGAAGAGGATCCCTGAAGTTTTCTTGCCCTCTTCAACTCCTAACCTGTCTAAATCTCTCCATTTCATTAAATTTGAAGTGCCAAATCATTTGACTACCTTGCCCCATAGAGATATCTGCAAAACTGAGCCTTATTCCCCAGACCCAAAATTTGCCTTTCCATTTGAGCCAACAAAACATCCCAAATTCAATCAAACTCTTTTGCACACATACCTAGCCTAAAATCAGTCATCATATCAGTCATCTCAAGCCCTTATTGATCATATTTTGTTGAGATTTACAAGGAGAGATCCCTCTCCTGGCCTGGTAGGGCTAGCTACCAGGTTAAGCTTGGTTTGATGTTACCCTAGATCCTACCTTTCTCATCCTAAGGAGGATTTAGGCCCTAACAGGAGTAGAACAAGGGTGATAGCAGGAAGCCTTTGCAGTGTTGGAATTTTGGTGGAGAGCATCACATGATAGATTGTTCACAGCATTAGGGTGGCAAACCTCATATTTATAGTGCTCGAGAGGAACAAACAGGTGGATATGTTGGACAGAGAATTCCTTGGATTTATGCAACAGTAGATAATAATTAGGTTGATCATCAGGCATCTATTATCAAGATGGAAGTTAAAAAAATTTACTAAGTTGTTTCCACTTTGGTGCAGTTAGCTACAGGGACCAAGAAGACAATTCATCATTGTGTGAAAGCCTGTGCATTTGAGTTGAATGGTATGCCTACTTTAGCACATTTGAATCTGCTTCCTTTGGGTTCATACAATATGCTTTTGGGAATGGATTGATTATACATTCATAGGACTAAGTTATATTTCTATGATAAGACTATAACGTTCCTGGACAATGATAGGGAAAGAATAATTTTGTAGGATAAGAAGAATCTTACATCAATGAGAATGGTTACAACTATGCAGGTGTAACACCACCTCCCAGGTCTACCCAAAGTAACCATGCCACCTGGGGTAAACATGAGGAGAGATGCTACTACAATCAAACTCGACCTCCTATGTCACCTTAAGGAAGTGGAAACGACGGAACATCACATACAGTCATCCAACATCATCAACAGAACCCTTGGGAGATAAATCAACCACTCAGATAGCATGTCCCTAGGTCCCACTATTATTCTGCAACTCCTAGGCCATAATCACTCTCATGCTATGGAAAAGGGAGCGACCAGGAACCCAAAGTCACTCTCATAGGCTTGCCTACCAGTGACTGTGGACCAAAATTGCTAGTTCTGTGCTAGTGACTCTAAGATTTAAGCCACTTTTCTAGCCCAGAATCCTAGCCTCTGCCCAGAAATTTTTGTAACTTCCAAAATTAATTTAAAAAATAACAACAATGTTGATCAATCAAATATCACCCTCAGGACTAGGCCTGAGCATCCCCAATTGGGACTGGCATTCTGTCAAACACTAGGCATCAATGCAACCTACAGGTCTAGGATACAAGACACAACATAAAATACTGAAACAACTTATGAAACATAACAAGAAGGATCACGTCCTCCATTGAACTACTACATCATCAATAAGGTCTTACATCCATCCATTTAATAGTTACAAGTAAATACATGAAAAAACCATGACATGAACCAGTCCTTCAACCATGCTAATAACCAACATAAAACCATATAAATGTCAAAGATATGGCAGCCATTAAATCCACATATAAATCAGTGCAAAAGTAAGAGAACTTAGCTTTTACTAACCATAGGCAAAACTGACCAGGCTCGAGACTTCCATGTACTACCCAACCATAGACATGGCTAAACCAAATCTCTCTTTCAGCCAATCACCCTCGTGCCATATTCCAAGCATGAATATGGGATCTCATAGAACAACCAAGGGAATACAGAGGTTAAACCACCTCCACACTCATCAAACTGTGATCACACCAAAATCGGTGCCTCAACCACAACTGAACAAAACTTGGAATGACATCTGGAATCCATCACTATCCTTGAGGAATTTTCCGTCTCCTTGTCTCTCAGGATCTAATGCAATCCAACCTAGATCACTAGGTCCCAAACCAAGACTTCTCCCTCGGGCTTTGCCATGTATCCCGCCAAAACTGGTCAAGGGATTCCTAGGCCTTTTGGAATGAACCTTGAGACCACCTCCGCCCCAGATTCTAAAATCCATTCAGCAATTCGAAAGTTCTAAAACCGAAATAAGCATCCCAACATACCATGGCATCTAGAAAAATGCTAGGTTAAGCTGAAATCCACTGCCATAACTCGCAAAACCATGCCACCAACAGCAAGAGAACCATACACCAACATGCAAATCCATGCATGTACAAACCAGCTAGGAAATCACACATGCAAATGGTTACCTAAAAGTATTCCTACTGGAACTACTTGATCCTGGTTTCCTTTCCTTGTTCCTTGTTTTCCTTCCTTTCCATTGCTTTCCCTTTCTTTCCTTTCCTTTCCTTTCCTTACTCCAAACTAGAGTGCTCCAAGAAAATTGTAAGTGACCAAGAGAGTGAGAGAGGGAAAGAGTATAATGAGAGATCTCTAAACCTGAACTAACAAAAGCCATGAACTGGTCCTCAGAAGCCTTTGTATGAATGATGCCTTTAATTTCTTCATTTTCCATTATTGTCCTTCAATTCCCTCCTCACATGCAACCTGTGACCTCTCACCTTACTTTTCTCCTAATTTCCTTTATTTTCATAAATAAATGTGCGAAAAATGCCTTTTAGTTCCTTTGTCTTAGCCTTTGCCAATTTTCCTTAGCCAAAACACACATCTAGTGATGCCCACTAGGATATATTTTCCCAACATTTAGCTTGGAATACGTGTCCCTTACCCATGGCCTTATTTTTCCTTTATTAACTTTTATTACATGAACTTTTCACCAAGGTTGTTACAGCAGGAAAATCACAGTTGTAGAAAAGGATGTGTATTGTTTGCAATTCATATTTCTAGTGACAAAGGGAAATATTTTAAGGATGTTTAAGTCTTCGAGGGGTATCATGTTTTTCACCAATTTCAGTATGTATTTCCAATAGAGATTTCTTAGTTTCTTCCTCATTGGGAAGTGGACTTTTCTATTGAGTTAATGTCAGGAGCAACACCAGCATCAAAGGCACCTTAAGGATGAGCACTTTGGAGTTAGTGGAATTAAATTTTTAGCTTAAGGATATGCTTGATAAAGTATATATGAGGATAAGTGTGTCGCCTTGGGGTGCACTAGTGTTGTTTGTGAAGAAGAAGAACGATATTCTCAAGTTATGCATTGATTATAGGAAGTTGAACAAGGTGACTATCAAGAACAGGTATCCTTTGTTGTGGATTTATGATTTGTTTGTCAGGTTAATGGAGCAACAGTGTTCTCAAAGATTGACTTGAGATCAAGATACCATCGAGTGCACATCAAAGAAGAATACATTTACAAGACTTCATTCTATGCCAGGGATGGGTGTTATGAGTTTGTAGTGGTTCTGTTTTGTCTTACTAATGATCTAGCTACCTTCATGTGTTTGATGAACAATGTGTTGTGTCTTTATTTGGACAAGTTTGTGATAATATTCGTTGATGATATATTGATGTATTCTAAGAATGAGGAAGAAAATGCAGAGAACCTGTAAGCATTGTTTAGATTGTTGAGAGAGCATCAGTTGTATGCCAAGCACAACAAGAGGAGTTTCTTTCAAACTGAAGTTCACTACTTGGGACATGTTGATTCTAAGGAAGGTACAACAGTGAACCTAGAAAATATTAAATCTATCATGGATTAGCTAGCTCCTAGGAATATGGATGAGGTCAAATCGTTCATGGTACTAGCAGGTTATTATAGGAATTTCATCGAGAACTTCTCTCGGATTGCATATCATATTACATCCTTGCAGCGAAAAAGAAAGAAGTTTGAATGGATGGAAGAGTGTGCAATTACTTTTGAGCAATTGAATCATTTGCTTACAAATGCTCCCGTATTGAAGATTGTAGATCGTAACAAAGAGTTTGTTGTATGTACAGATATTTGCAAGAGGGGACTTGGGAAGGTGGTATGTTATGAGTTAAGGAAGTTGAATGAGCACGAGTAGAACTATGTGACTCATGATTTTGAGTTGGAAGTTACCATTCATGCCTTGAAGATGTGGAGACATCATCTTCTTGGCAGGAGGTTTGTTTTCATGAGTGATCATAGTGGGCTGAGGTACTTGTTTGACCAACCTGATCTGAATGTTAGGCAGGCTAGATGGTTAGATGCTCTCAGTGAGTTTGACTTCGAGATAAAATACATTAAGGGAAAGGAGAACAGGGTTAGATATGCCCTCAGTAGGAGAGTGCAGGTGAATCACATTGCAACAGTGAGTTCTTATGGGACAGACTTGCAGGAGTGGATCTTGCAAGCAAGACCACATGATGATAGGTATCAAGAGTTGAGGCATAGGTTACAGTAGCAAGGTGAAGGTGATAGGGATGAGGAGTGTCATCTCAAAAGATATGGCTTGGTTAGATTCAAGAACATGATTTATGTGCCAGATGACAATGAGCTCAAGAAGCTTATCTTGAGGGAGTTTCATGTCAAGTCGTATTTAGGTCACCTGGGATATCATAAGACATTAATAGAAGTTAAGAAGTTATATCATTGGCTGAACTTGAAGAAAAAGGTGGTTGAGTTCGTTGTGAAGTGCTTTGATTGTCAACAGATAAAAGCAGAGTGTAAGAATCAAGCTGATTTTTTTACAGTCGATTATGATTCTAGAGTGGAAATTGGAAGTCATTTCCATGGATTTCCTTACAGGTTTTCCGTGGACATCGAGATAGCATGATTCCACCATGGTTATGGTTGACAGGTTAAGCAAGGTAGCTCACTTCATGGCAGTGAAGTATATGAATTCAACTAGTGAGGTAGCTTATATATTTATGAGGGAGATAGTGAGATTACATGGTATTCCCAAGAAGACCATATCAAATAGAGATGTCAAGTCCACTTCTAGGTTTTGTAAGGGGTTGTTTGAAGGTTTGGGGAGAGAGTTAGCTTTCATTATAGCTTATAATAGGTAAACAAATGGATTGATAGAGAGGGTCAATAGGATTCTTGAGGACATGTTGAGGATGTGTTCCATGCATCAGCGAAGGAAGTGGGAAGATTATCTTCCATGGGTGGAGTTTGCATATGACAATGGGTAACAATAATCCTTGAAGATGAGTCCATTTGAGGTTATTTATGGGTGGAGTTGTAATACTCCTATCAACTATAGTGATCCAGTGAACAAGGTGTTGATTCGACCCGACATGTTGGCATTGATGGAACAAGAGATGCAGGCTATTAAGAGGAATTTGAAGGTAGCACATGAGAGGAAAAAGAGTTATGCATATGCATTCAAGGAGTTTTAGGTTGGGGAGCATGTGTACTTGCACATCAAGCCCAAGAGGAGATCCTTGAGTATTGGGTCATGTGTCAAGCTAGCACCTCGGTATTGCAGGCCTTTTGAGATCCTTCAGAGAATTGGACCAGTGGCCTATAGACTTGCACTATTGCTAACCATGAAATTCCAAGATGTTTTCCATGTTTCATTTCTTAAGAAGTATGTCTAAGATGTTGATCATATGATTGATTGGTCTATATTGTAGGTGGAACCAGAGGGATAATTCCAGTGAGAATCACAATACATATTGCAGCGGAAAAAGGTCATACTTCGGAACAGAGCAATTAAGTAGGTTAAAATGCAAGTGGAAGCACTTTGGGCCCAATAAAGTAACATGGGAGATGGCTGATCAAATGTGGGCATTACATCCTTCATTATTTGTTGGTTCAAGCAAATGAGTTTTGGTACATGTATATGTATATGGATGTGTATTGTATATACTGCAATGAGTTGTGTTATAAAGCTCCAATAAGTAGTATGTTTGTTTTGTTCTTAACAATCTGGTATGATGTAAATTCTGCATTGACCTGGGTTATAAAGTTCCATGGGAAACATGTGTTTGCAAGTTATAAGTGTCATAGAAAATTGAGTATGGTGTTACCCTAAGGAGGAGGGGTTTGTAATAGCCCCTGGTTGATTTTCCATGTAAATAAAATAAGACCAAAGTCGTGAGATGCGTATTCCAAGCTGAATGTTGGGAAAAATGCTATAGTGGGCATGAATTGTGATTAATTAATGGCTATGGAAATTGGAAAAGGCATTGGTAAATGAAAAGAGGTAACAATTGACATTTTATTTATGAAAATAAAGGGAAATAGGATAAAAGGAAGGTGAAGAGACACAAATTTTCATGCAAAGGGAAATTAGAGGAAAAAAGAAGGAAAATGAAGAAAATAGAGGCATCAATGATAAAACGGCTTCAGAGAAACAATTCACATATGTTTCTAGTTGAGCTTTTGGTCACTTTATCTTTTTGTCAGTTCAGTTTTTGGCTCTCTCATTCATTCTCTCATTTTCTCATACTCTTGAAAACTTGGAGTATTCTTGGAGAATTATTGTAGCACTCTAGTATTCACTTGGACTTGGATAAAGAATGCAAAAGAAAGTAAGGAGTGCCAGGAAACAGTTGGATCAATAGCTATAGATGGATTGAAGGTAACAAGTTGCATGTGTGATTTCCTTGTTTATTTTTGGCTGCATGGTATATGCATGTGATTCTCTAGTGATGTGTTGTCATTGGCATGGATATTTTCTTGGAGTGACAGTGGTTTTAACCTTGCCTTTCCATTTCCTAGATAGTCATGGTGTTTTGAGTTTCACACTCAGTGCTTTTCTTATTGGTGCTCATGTTCTCTATGGTTATGGGTTGGAACAAATGCTCTAGAATCCTCAGAACAATTTAGGTTGAGTACTAGTTCCTAGCGTCGTTGGTTGGGACAAATGCTCTAGATCCCTTAGTGGGTTGAATTACTAGTCCCTGGAGCCGCGGTTGGAACAAACGCTCTAGAGCCCTAGAAGGTTGTGGGTTGAGTTACTAGTCCCGGTAGCCCTGGATAGATTAGGTAGAGACCAATCTAGTTGATGTTAGTGATTTCGAACCATAGAGGTGGAATCACTGTGGATGACGGTTGAGATGATTTGGCCTCTGGAATCCTTGGTTTGGTTTTGTTTTGGTTTATTCCATGAGATCCCACATTCATGCTTAGAATATGGGTGATTGGCTAAGAGATATATTTGGTTCAACCCAATCTATGGTCAGGTGGTACGTGGAAATCCCTAACTTGGTTGGAATTTTCATATGCTCATAAGATTTATTTTCCTATTGTGATTTATGAATACTTGCAGTGATTATGTTGGCGACATTATGGTTGATTTTCCATGTTTTCTATGTTCGTTATTTGTAGGTTATATGATCTATGTTATCTATGGCTCTTGTCATGATTTGTTTAGTTATCAAATGGTTGATGAATATATGTACTAACAAGGGTTTTTTCAACTAGCTAGAGAGGGTATAGAGCCTTCTCAGTGATTCTTAGATGAAGACTATCAGTTTATGACCATATATGCATTCATGACTTGTAGGTTACATGTTTTCCATATGTTTTACAAAATGTCTATTATGGATTAGGCGGTTTATGTCAATTTCTTAATTCAAGTTTGAATGTTTGGAATTGTAATAATGTTAATTATGATTCTGGAAAGTTTCAAGCAATTCTAGGCAGTGGTCTGGAGGTTGGGCTGAAAAGGTGGCACATATCACAGGACTGCATAATTATATCTAAAGGATTTAGGCCATAACCACATGGAAGGATGCTTGTGTGTGTGGTTGGAGGCCTATAACCACACCCTTTCCTTGGTATGTGTGCGGTTGGGGTGATAGGTCAAAGAAACAAGGTTCCAGCATAGGGATTGATCATCTTGGGTGGTTTTTCAGCTCCTGAGGAGGTTGAGTCATTTCATAGTGACACTCGTCTCATGTTTACCTTGGAGAGTTTGTGAATGCGGATAAATGTGGGGGGGGATGTTACACAAGCCAAGTGCCAAGCCCTTCTTCATATTTTAGGCCCCCTCCTTTTGCTCCCAACTTCACTGATCATAGATAATCAAGATGCCAAACTGATGATCAAATGAGGAGAGAACATTTCCTTTATATAGACTTTGAAGGGGGGTTGAATGGGTGCCTCTTGGGGGCCTAGCCGACTTAAAATAGTAGGAGGCTGACTTGAATTATTTGGAGGCAAATTTTTAAATTCAAAATTTACATTTTTCCACATGATGAAAATACCAACCATGGCTACTATATTTCCAACACACAGAAGGTGTTGAGTAAATCAGCAATCTGGTGATGGAAGAAAGATATGTGGTTGTAGAAGTCGATAATAATATTATGGAGGTAATTGATAGTGTGGAGGACCCCACACTATCATAACTAACACCCACTCTACTAATTAATGTTGCAATGTTGAATCAGGGATGAAAAAGGAAAAATATATATCTTAAACAAGAATAAAACATAGAAAGATAAAACATAGCAGAACCCAACATTAAAGTGTTAGACAACAAAATAAAAGTGATATACCTTGGGGAATCTAAATAGTTGGGGACACCTAGCCTCTTAGATAAACCTAGTAGAGCACTTTCCTTCTATAAATGACAAAAGAAGGAAAGTATTATACTTTGGGGAAGCTAAATAGTTGGGGACACCTAGCCTTCTAGTTGAACCCAACATAGTACATTTCTTCTATAAGCTAAGGCAAATCAATTTCAAAGGGGTTCTATGGAAAATATTGTGAGGCGTTGCTAATGGGCATCTTATGAGAAGAGTGTAAATGAGCCAAAGAGCCAAACTAAATTGTAACCTACAAATTCATCAAGGAATAAAAAAATGATTAAAGCCAAATTATTATTGGCTTTGTCATTATCCCCAAGGGGCGGCTCAATTAGTGATGGCAATAAAAATGAAGTATTATGTTCTAAGAGGTTATAGGTTCAAATCCCCCGAGTTTCCCTGTGGGCCACATGTTGGGGATGACATGGTCACTTAGAGGTTATAGTGGCAGTAGTTGGAATCGACCCCGTGTCATGTGAGTACGAGACTAGCCCAATTGTCGATTCCTCTAGATATAAAAAAATGGTTTTGACATTTCGGTTTATACAGAAAAATTTGTCTATTATGAGTCACTTTTGTATGTGTTATCTATGTGAAATGTTCTTGTGATCCTTGGTTACACTTTGTCAATTGGTGAGAGAGTTTATTATTGTGTTGTATTTAATTCTTCTGAGTTAGTTACCAGAGAACCCATGGTAATAACCATATTATGTCAACGTTTCAAATCCCAACAGGGATCCATCATGAGGACTATTTTTGAATGTTGATAGTAGAAAAGCTAAATGAGAGTTTTAAATAGTTATGAAGTGAGTTGTTTTGATGAGATGAAGGTCGGTTCTTAATATTTATTATTATCCATATTTTTAGGTTTTATTTGTAATTCTTATAATTTTTATTTTATGAAGATTTTTAATTTAAAGGTTAATTCATTAAACGGAGGATATTAAAATAATAATTATTACAAACTATTTATTATTAAATCTAATTATCAAGAAATTAACTATATGATTTATAGAACTATTCTTTATCTAGATGTAAATATAACCAATTCTTAGTATAAA